>JAUCNO010000585.1:596517-607271 GCA_032353835.1 Enteromius viviparus | reverse complement strand
GTACACATAAGATATAGACAATGGCTATGCTGTGATTTTGGCTCTATTTGCATGTAAAATAGAGTTAGAAGCAACATGAACTGAAAGCATTTTAACTGAAAGCATTGCTCCTCTCAACCTCTCGCTGAACAGAACAGATGCACTGGGAGAACAAGAACTACCAGGCACTACCAGAGACTCACTGAGGTTCGTTCAAGAAGTCTCTAGATTTGTCGTTAGTCGTTTTTAGGGAAAAATGTCGGCAAGGGGCTCTGAAAAGTCACTAAATATAGCGACAAAGTCGCTAAGTTGGCAACACTGATCTGTACAGTGACTACAACAGACCGCAAAGAATGATGGTCATGCCTGGGCTGATGGGAATTGTAGTTCCCACTACCTCCCGTTCGCTCCATTCGCCTGAGCAAACTTTTTTCAGAAGAACTAGCGTTTTATCGAGTAATGCTACCACGGGAGTTTTGAAAACATTTGATAATAGGGATATAACGGTATTGAAAATACCATCGTACCACTATAAGATCTTCTCTGAGACCCAACAGAGACATGTTTGAGATTACTGGTTGGTTTTTTCCATGGAGAAACCTCTGAGAAGCAAAAGCATTGACAAGGACAATTAACTTGAGTTGTTATATGGTTCTTTGGTATTTAATGTTCTTGATGTTTTATTGTAGGTCAATGTTTTGGTTGCTTGGTATTTTAAAGCATCTGAACCTGAACTACTTCTCTGACATTTGACAGAGTTGAGATCTTTTCTGAAACTGTACATTGAAGCAGTTGACATTACTGAGGTGTTTTTCTCAGGATAAACATCTGAGAAGCTGGAGACCTCAGGAAATCTCAGTTTGATCTTTGTAATACCGCAATCGTGTCTCCTAGATTGAATCGAGATCTCATTTATGAGTTGCAGTGGTTTTTTTAAGTTTAACACTCTTGATGTTTAGTTGTAGGTTCTTCAGCTAAGTATTTTGGTTTCTTGGTTCTTCAAAGCACCAGCTTGAACTTGGATGTGTTGAAATCTGACTTAACATAAAGATATTTCCTGATTTTGAAGTTACTGGGATGCTGTTCTCAGGAGAAACCTATGAGAAGCCGGAAATTTCAGGAAGACTTGTGGTAACAGTTCTCAGACCTCACTGAGACACATTTGAGATTCCCAAGGCCATTTTCCCTCTAAGAAGCTAATACTTCAGCAAGTCTCCTTTTGATCTCATTGATGTCTAGGAGAGAGGATTGAGAGATTACAGTTAAGAGGTTGACCAATGTCTCAGTTTATCAGCAAAAGTGATTTATTGGCAATAATCTCATTGTGTTTCACCAACTATTTTCATGCTTTATGCTATAAAGTAAATAATGTCCTCATCTTTTACTCTCACAATGACATTTTCATACTCCTTTGTTACATTTATAAGGCTCTATAATTTCCATGATGCAGAAAACATGGACTGAATATCATGGAATTTACTGTATAACGCAGAATTGCATTGAATTTATGTATATACTGTATGTGTGTGTATGTATTCTATGTACAGTACCTGTCAATAGTCGGGACACATAAATATAATGTAATATACACATTAAGAATATCGTCCGATATATGGCCGATTTTACTCCCTAATATCGGCATCTGCCTATAATCGGTCTGGCTTTGTTTTTCTAAAAAACGAAAGTCAGTTGTTGTTTGACTGGAGCCTTTATTTAACGTGGATGTTGTTTTTCTCTTGTACGGCTGATGATAATCCATATCAGATTTATAGCTGGTGAAGAACAGTCTGAGAGCCATTCTCAGATTATGTGAGGATTGTGTGTATGAGATCGTTTCTAGAATTGTATTTTGTATTGTATTTTAATTGTAGAATAATTTGTAAGTTTGTCTGGTGGTGTTTGTTTGAGATGATGTTAGAGGAGGATTTGTGTTGCTGAAGGTCACTTGTGTTTGAACGGGAAGTTTCTTCATGTTTTACTGTATTGGGTTGTGTAAGGTTTACTTTGTTTCGTAAAGTTGAGTTCCTTCCTGTTATTGTGCATCAGAAAGTGCAGAGATTGAGTTTTTAAGTCTGATGTGGTGTTTCAAAAATTATCTTTCTGTCATCATATACGGTTGTTATTTCAATGAACAAGACTACACTCAGAACAGCATAAGTGAAAATTAAAAATTATGACATTTTCAGGTGTTTTGTTCCTTTTAAAAGCTTTTATTTCCTGAATTAGATGCAGAATTCATTATATTAATCAGTAATCAGGATGCAAATGCATTTAGAAGGCTGTTAGTTGATCCTCACTGTTGAACTGAATAATCATCTAAATGTTGTTGAAGTCAATTTCATAGTGTGTGTGTGTTTCCTTGCGAGATTTCACTCTAAGTGGCCCATCATACCCTGAGGCAAATCCTCACTGAATACAGATGTTTGTGCTAATGGTGTGTGTGTGAAGCCTAATGGCTGCGTTCTTCAGAGGGAAGTGATGTGTGTGTAATTCAGGTCACTGATCGTCTCAGAGGCCTGGAAGAGTCTTCTCTCCCAACAGATAAAAAATATTTATGTATTAGATAAAGTAAAAACAATTCTGTTGTTAACTAAAACTATTTGAATAGTTTTCATTGATGGGAATAAAGTTGAAATAAAAACATTTAGATTTGGTGCTTTGGAGAAATTAAATTAAAGTGAAAGTTAACAATTTGTTAATTGTTTTTTAAATAAATACTAAAACTAAAAGTTAAGTAGAAATAAATTAAAGCTACATTTGCATTAAATGATGAAAGCACATAATAAAATTACTAAAACTTGAATTAAAATGAAAACATAAAATGTAAATATAATAATTAAAATAATTATGCCATTATAATTTTAAAATAACAGTTTTTTTGAATGTTTGTACTCTCTTTTTAATATTACATGACAAATATGAACAGCAATAAGAAATGTTGCCTTGGATGTTAAATCAAATAGTATTTTTTATTTCAGTTTAAGTATTACAATTACGTAAACTAAAATTAATAATAATAATAATAATAATAATAATAGTAAAATTTACCAAAATGCATAAAACTGCTAACCTTCAACTGAAAAATTGCATTTACAATATAAAAATAAATATAGAAGCTAATTCAAAACATTTTATAAATGTTATTATAGTAAGTAAATAAACAAATAACCTTGTTCGGAAGGTTTGTATTATAAATATAATACAAGAAAAGTAAATTAAGAAATTTTGTATAGGAAACTAAATTAAATAAAATCTGAAAGTAATTAAATGACAAAAACTGAAATGAAAAAAAAAATAATAATAATAGAAATGGCCAAAATGCATAACAAAATATTTTAAATAAAATGAAAACGAATGAGAAATGAGAACGCAACATCATTTTCAAAAAACATTTATACCAACCCGCATAAATACAGCATTGAGCGCAATAATAACTAAGCCATGATGTTAAGCATTTTCTGGCGCATAACCAAACTGAAGGGAAATACCTGCTTCTTCTCTTCGTGTAAACAGGGCCTTTAACTCATGATGAGACAGACAGACAGTCAAGCTGAAAAATCACAATGTTTAGACTGCATTAACGTTACAGCCCCACAGCTGAACAACAGAACTACAGAAACGCAAGTTAGCCGGTTACCAAGACATATGCAGGGTTGTTACTCAATATCGCGTACACAAATACGATCGCAAGAAAATACAATCATCCATTATTAATCTTACTTACAGTTAGAAGTTCAGAGGAGCAAGCAGGTCCAAATAAAGAGGGATCTGATCCTTCTTTTAAGAGCCAGTGTTTGGTGAATATCGCGTTGTACTCCAAGATTGGAAAAGCAGTCATCAGTAAAATGAAGTGAACACAACAAGAGACTGTACTGCTGAGGTGTTGTTGAAAAAAATGAATGTTAATCATTCATTCTTTGTAGATTCATCTTTCAGAAGGGCATATAAAACAAATCAACTCTCACTTGATACAACGTCTTCTTCACTTGATGTAGTCGATGTGGAGATTGTATTGTTTGGGGGCGGGGCAAGCTGTTTGCGACATAGACCGTGGGCGGACATTATGCAAAATATGTTACCTAGTGATGCATCTCGGTAACAGAGAAAGATTTAAAAAGGTTGACGACTCGTTTAGGCGAATGTGAGTCGACTCTTGTATTTGATAGACAATAACTTTATTTATCGTGCACTGTCAGCGTCACAACTTTGCAGATAGTTTATGTTCGCATACAGCTACATGACACACTGCATGAACGATTATATTTGAAAAAGCATAATAGGGACACTTTAAGAGTTTTAGAATGCTCCGTTTCCACCGCTCGCTAAAACAGTGCTCTTGCATACCTTGCAAATCACGTTAGTCTCATTCATATCACTTTTCCTATACCCAAACCAATTCCACACCACACACAATGCACCTTTTTTTCTTCACAATCTCCTCGTTGATGGTTTTGTGTTTCATGTAAGCGAACTCACCGCTGCAGCACAGAGAGGTTTGCACGCACTGGGGAAACGAGCTCACGCATGCGCGGCACTACCAGAGACTCGCTGAGGTTTGTCAAAGAAGTCGCTAGATTTGTCTCTAGTCGCTTTTTTTGTAAAAATGTCACAAAGGGGGTCTGAAAAGCCGCTAAATCTACCGTGTCTACCGGTATACCGCCCACCCCTAGTATGTAGAGATGAGTGAGGAGTTCATGGTCAGGCGTGATCTAGGAAAGGAGGTGTTTCTTCACTCGGACTGTTCCTCGTGTAGAGCGTTAATGAAATCAGTTAAAGCTGATGATGGTGTTTGTTTCAGATGGACTGAGCGTGGTGATGGAGAAGTGTTGGAGGATGAATGGTTGTGATGGTGGTTTTAAGACAGAAGTGAAACTCTTCGGAGGATGTGAGGCTGTTTCTGCTTCTCAGAAGATGAGCTCGCATAATTTCAGAAGGTCAAGGAAAGACAATGGAACTTGTCTTCTTGTGTGCAATCAACCTGTACAGCATCTATCAAATTAATATACAGAATAGTAATGAAAACATTCTTATATGTCTTCATATATACACTGTGTATACATATTTGCCATTACTATTATTATTTTACAGAATTTAAATATAAATTCTTAGGCTTAATTATATCTTCCAAAAAGAAACAAGAAATACTACATTTTAAAAATAAAATTTTAATATATGTATATTCATTTAGAATACATTAACAAAAATGCATATTAATATAAATTCTTTCTTTCTTTTTTGTTTGTGTGTTTTTATAATTATTTATTGTACCAATATTTTTATTTGCTTATCTGTGATATCAGTGCAGGACAGTAGTTTGGTCAATTTCATGAAATTGGTTATTTCATAACATTAATAGGAAAAAAAAAGCATTCATTCATTCATTCAATAGATTTTTAATGCATTATTTACTTTTTTTAATCTGTGTAAATAATATTTATCTATATTTCTATATTTATAATAATCTCACATTTATTTAGACCATATGAGTGATCTTACTGCATGCACGTCTAGGAATAAAAACAAACAAACATTTAAATTAAAAATTAAATAAAAAAATTTAAATGTAATTTAATTCCTATAATTTAATTAAATTTAATTTAAAATTAATTCATTATTTTTGTTGCATAGCATTGAGAATTTAAGAGTGTTTAGAGTGTTTAAACTGTGACCTGCACATGTTCTTTATTTCACTTGTTTTTAACATCTTTTCAGATGTAGATGATAATATTTAATTAGACTAAAATAACCGTGATCTGATTCCTTCCTCTTCAGCCTCAACATTTCACTTCTCCCCTTCTCTAACGCTCAGATAAACTTTCACCTCCAGCGTTTCCTGTTTCTGTTGTGATTGTGCCGCTTTAAACTGTAGTATACTTTCATTTATATTATTAATTTTTGTGCATTATCAGTAACAGATGTAAATTGACATTGCATAGATAGTTTTGAGTTGATATGTGGTTGCTAAAAGCTGGGATTATCTGCTTAGTCAGCATCTTTATCATTTCATGCAGAGAGTCTTTCTAACTCTATAATCGGTGCACAGGGAGATGATTAGTTCCTGTATTAGCAGCTGAAATAGAACGAGCTCAATCTATTCACGCAGTACCAGTAATAATGAGCGTATGAATTACAGATCCATCTGAAGCATTGCATTTCTGTCTGGAGCTGCTCTGAGCTCATCTCTGAATTATTAAACGCCGCCTTTTCCTTGTTTCTGACCATATCGTATCACTTATTAGTTTTTGCTGATGTCATTAATTTGTTTGTGCTGCCGTTGTTTTACTGTACATTTTATTATGTCTTAATTTGTGCATGTAATATTCTAATAGTGTTTTATTTTATTTAGTTGAATTTTATTGTTTTAATTAATTTGTTAATATATTTATTTTTCAAGATACATGAATGTATAGTGTTTATTAAAGTATTAAATCATGTAGTATTTATTTAAAAAGTAATTTATTTATTTATTTTTCATAATTTGAGATATTTGATAATAAAATGTAAAATAAATACAATTGTAAATTTTCTATTTTGTTTTATTTGTGCTGTCAAACAATTAATTGCGATTGATAAATTGTTTACATAATGTGTGTGTGTTCTGTGTGTTTTTATATATTACATTTTAAAATATTAAATGTTTTCATATAATTTACTATAAATTTACTATGTGTGTGTGTGTGTGTTAGGTCTGATTCTGCTGGTATTGATCAGCTCGTGTCAACTCTCAGTCCTGTGCAGCTCTAATAAAAAACACTGTGTCACTGGCTCCCAGTCATAATGACCTCAGAAGCTAGCTGCCTGTAGACAGCAGACAGCATGTGAGGCAGCATCTTTACTGCATAAGCAGACGATTTTAAACCAGCTTTTCATGTGAGAGATGCGTGTACAAAACAGTGTTTATTGATTATATTAAGAGTATGGTGCTAGGAGTGTTTAGAGTTTTGCAGTCTGTGGTCCTCCTATGTGTGTATGTATATTGTTTATTTATTTTATTTGTGTATTTGTATCAAGTCTATTTATTTTCAGTTAGTAATTTTACTGCTTTAACTTAGTTTCCAAAAAAATATTTCAAATTTTTATCATTTTTTAAATTAGATTTGGGATTTATGTATTTGATAATAATAATAATAATAATAATAATAATAATACATACATACATAAATACATTTTATTATTACTATTATTATTTATACATTAACTAATTTTCTGTTGCTTCACTGTATATATGTGTATATATATGTATATGTGTGTTAATACTGTACATACACCGTACACACGTTAATAAAAACATTTATTTTGGATGAGATTAATTGCTTGACACCACTAGTTTTTAAATATACATTACATAAAGTATATGCATGTATCTATATTTAAACACAAAAGATTTGTAATTTATTTAAATAAATTATATTTAAAGAAATCGGAATTTCCTACCTCAGAATTGCAATTTTTTTATATTATTTTTATATTCAATTGTACAGTGTGTGTGTGTGTATACACATATATATATATACACACACACATTATTATATTATATTCATATTAATATATGAAAAATGAATTTTGTATGAAGAGTGTATAAATGTATTATATTTAATCATTTGTTGATTTTTATGTTTTTGTACATAATTAGCTATCGATTTCTCAATAGATTTGGAACTAAATTATATTAATTAATTTTAATACTTCTATACATTTAAATAAAGTAAATTTTATAAAGTGTGATTCACAGATTGAGTGGACGTTCTGCGTTTCTGAAGATGTCTAGATAGGGTTTGAGAACGAGTGAGGAGGAAGTCACAAACAACAGCAACAGCATGGACATCCTGTGAGCGCATCCTACTTCCATGAAAACACATGCACGTGTTTGTATATATTATCACATAAAATAGAACAAATCAATTCTATTAATTCTAGATTTTTTTTTAATTCAATGTGGTGTGCGTTTGAAGGTCTCTCTCTCAATTCTATTTAATCCTATTCTGTTCTATTCTATTAAAATCAAATAGGTTTATTGCCTTGACAAGAAAGGATTTTGTAGTGCCCAAAGCATTAAGACAACAAAGAGAATGTATTATTAGAGAAATAATGCACATCTGAGGTGGTGATCTGGTAACAGCGCGGTTATTTTTCTAATAATTCAACAGCCCAAGTCACTTTTATTTATATAGCGCTTTTAACAATACAGACTGTAGCAAAGCACTATACTACAGTTACTACAGTTATACTACAGTAAACAAACCTCAAGACATTGGTCAGATGATTGATATCAAGGTATTTGTCTGCCTTTTGTACTTAAAACGCTATTGTGAGTAGGATTATTTCCTCCGTTGTTAATATCAAAACATTATTTTAGACCTATAACAGAGACTTGAGCTGTTGATAGCAGACTAATGCAGTTAATAAGTATGTTATGACTGTGTGTGTGAGAAAATGTGTGTGTGTGTGTGTGTGTGTGAATTTTCAATTCAATTCAGTTCAAAATGGCCTTTTCTGGTATGACTGCAGAGATACAGTACAATATTGCCACAGCTTGAAATGTATGTGGAGAAATATAATAATAACAAAGAAAAGATCAAAATAATAAGAAAGAAAATCTTTATAACAAATTGAAACTTAATTTAACATTTTACATAGTATTTTAACATAAACACACACAGGCCGAGGGTCACTGTCTCTCTCTCTCATGTTTCAGGAAATAACAAGCGTCTCTCTCTCTCTCTCTCTCCCCTCCCCCTCGGTGCATTTCCTCCTCCCCCTCTCTCCAGCGCAGCTGCCCCACACACACAAACACACACACACACACACGCTTGCGCTCGTCTGGAGGAGCGGCAGACAGTGTTAGGGACGCGAGCGGATCTCAGACCAGCATCCCTCCTATTTAAGGTCTGCTGTGTGCCGTGTTTCTCCCGTACTCCAGCGCTTCCTCGCCTTATAAGGATCAGACCCGGAGGACTGGAATGTCAGAGTTTGACGTCCCAGACGCCGGGATGATGATGATGAAGGAGATGATGGGTTGTTCAGGACTGAGTCGTGAGGATCTAGTGTAGTTGAGTTGAGTCTGCGTGGTTCTCGTTACTCTGCAGGTCACCGGGTGAGTCTTCAGAAACAGAAACCCTGCTGTAAGACTTCTGAGTAGTTTCTCAGCTCTTCTCAGTAAAGCTGTGTGTACGTGTGTTTGATAATGCCATGCTGATGGTCTTATTACGCTAGAATAGAAAAATCCTTGTCACAGCAACTGAAATGACTTATTTTTATTCATATTTTTACAGCACAGTAAAACAAATAACTACGACAGAACAAGTTAGTAGCGAACAGCGGAACATTTATGTTTTAACATAAACACCGCAATTTATTCATGCTGCAATGCATGCTGGGAACTGATAAAGCCTTAAGATTTAAATTATATGGATATCTTTGTTCATTTGGGGTAATTTTGTTGCGTTTGTTAGTGCTGTCAAACCATTAATCATGATTAGTCACATTCAAAATTAATGTTTTTGTTTACATAATGTAAGTGTAGTGTGTGTGCATGTATAAATACTAGTGCTGTCAAATGATTAATCGCGATTAATCGCGTTTTTTGGTTGAAGTACCATATTACGATTTATATTTACGTTTTAAAGGTAAGCGCCCTCTAGCTGAAGAAAAATAATGACAGTGTCGAATTGCGTCTGTCGTCATGAAATGACTGAGATTACCAAATTTATTAGTTATATATTTTTTTTTGTTTCGTTTTTATTCAGGATTTTTATTTTTTATTTTTTATTCAGGTTTATTTATATATTTATGTTTTTTCCCATGACTTTAATGCTTCAACTTATTTCACATAGTTACCAAGGTAACATTTCTTTTAAGGTTTTTCTTCTAATATTTGTAGTTTATTTTAGCTTTATTTAATTTAATAATGTTGTAGTTTGGTTTTAGTTCTGTTTTAATTGATTTGTTTATAATAATAAAAAGTGTAATTTTTTCTAATTAATTGTTAGTTTATAAGTCATTTTTATAATTTTACTGTTTCATCTTATTTTAGTTTTTTTTCTTTCGCACAAAGTTTTTAATCTAATGTTTGAATTGGATTCAAACTGATTTGATGCCGTTGTGGCAGGATCTGTTGTGAAGGTGTTTTACTGTGTCTTTAAGGAGTTGTTCTGATTGAAGTTGTGTGTATCTTTTTATAAAGTGTGCACTAGAGACCGTGGCGTCCTGCACCCTTGACAGTGTGTACTTCAAGTGCCCTTCATAGTAAGTAGGGCAGTGATGCTGTCTCTGAGTGGTGATTGGTTTTGTATTGTACAGTATTGTTTGTCTGGTGTGTGTCTTTTAATGGAGGATGTTATTATCTCTTATTAGAAGCGCTTTTGTTGTTTTTGGGGGTCATGCATGACTCTGTCTGCTGTGGCCTGTCAAGGCCTGAGCAAATATGCTCTCTCAGCTCCTCCAGCTGACCCCTGACCTCGAGTATGGCGAGTTATCAGACGTATCAGCAGACGCTGCGCTTCGACGAGCTGCTGATGTAGAAAGTGACAGGATGATTGTGTTATTATAGACATTGAGACACCTGAGGTGCTTCTGAGATCATGTTAGAGGATCCCTTTAACCTGATTTATTTGGTCAAATAAAATAAAATCAATTATTTATTTATTATACACATATTTTATATTTTAAAAAATCTGTATTTTTTTGTATTTAGATTAAATTTATATATACAGTATCTCACAAAAGTGAGTACACCCCTCACATTTTTGTGAATATTTTATTATATCTTTTCAAGG
>JAUCNO010000585.1:547794-576937 GCA_032353835.1 Enteromius viviparus | reverse complement strand
TATAATTTATTTGGCTATATTTACCCTTCTAATACATTAAGATACTAATACATCTGCAGTGATATATCTAAATTTGTATTGGTAGTGAATTGATCCTAATTTTAATCAATTAATTATATTATATTATTATATGTTGCAAAATAAATAGTTTGATATTGAAAGTTCATGTTTTTGCACAGAATTAACTGACCTTTGTGTAGTTGTAAGGCTTGGTGGTTGTAGTTAATGTCAGTTTTAGCCCAAGGCTTTTAAATGCTATGCCTTTGTGTGTGTATTTGCATATTAGAGGTGTGTGTGTGTGTGTGTGTGTGTGCGTGATCACACCTAGTGTTGACCCATATATCTGAAGTGCACAGTGACTATCTATCATGACCGCTGTGCGTTTAAAAACACATCCAAAGCAAGCACACATTTAAAACACTTTGATTACATCAATTGGCTTTTTTCTTAAATTAGAATATTGTGTCATGATGAATTGTTAACAGTAACTTTTAGTTACTTAGTTAGTTAGTTTAATGTCCATTTCATTTGACTGACTCTCACATTAGTAGCTTTTTCCTGCATCATGTCTTGCTTTTTGAAGGTGAGCTCTCGTCTGTGAGGGGTTTTACAGCGACACTTCTGCGTTTAGGAACTTCTGTACTGGAGCTTCAGTACTGAGCTGTTATTGTTTAATTAGGCAGCAAATGTGATTAGCTTTAGTTGCTCTGCTTTGGGACACAAAGTGTTTGAGTATTACAGATAACAGAATAAACGTGTCTATAGCATAGCTGAAAAATACTCTCACGTATTCTCAAGTGAGTTTGTAGATTACGTTACAATTGCACTTTTGTACAACTGTAAATATTTTAATACTTTAAAATTATATAAAAATATTTTTTTAAATAAGTATTTTTAGAATATTAATTATAATAATTTTTTTATATTATTTAATTGATAATTTTTTATTTATATTTTTTTAATTTAATTTATTGGAGTATTTTTGTATGTATGTATGTTTGTGTGTGTGTGTGTGTGTATATGTATATGAAATTTACTAGATAGATAGTATTAATAGATAGTATTACTGAGATAAAGAGCAAAAGTGCGCATCTATTAAAGTGTCTGGAGTCAAACGCAGTGACCCTTCAGCCTGAAGCTGTGACAGAGTAATTAACCCGTCAGTGTCCGGCCGTCCTCGTTTAACCAGCAGGATCTTCTCTGTCCAGCAGCGAGGGTGTGAAGCTGTGCTTGTCTTGTGTTGGTTAACAGAAAGTGACAGTGTGGAAATGGCCTCGGGGCCCCTGCTGAAGATACAAGGCCTGTCTTGACAGAAACCACAGAGAAACTCCATTATGGAGCAAATGCAGAGGGAATAAACTGTCAAACCACACGAGAGACGAGACACACTGGAGTCATTCCAGCACATTAGACACACACAATCTGAGTTTATATACTGTGTGTGTATATAATATGCAATAGCTTTATAATATTGTACACATAGTCTGCTAAAATTATTCAATACGGTTCAATACTATAAAACCGCTTATATACTTATCTAATTATGTTAATATCATATAATGACAATATAATTTAGCAATTCTAAAACTATTTAAAATAGTTTTTTATTTAAATAATTTTATTTTCATGATGGCAAAGAGGCTAAACTTAAATACCTTTAATTTAATATATTTTATGTATATTAAATAAAAATATTAAAATGTGTATTTTAAATATAAATTCATATTTTTAAAATGGTCATTTTTAATAAGTTAGGAGACTGTCGGACATAGAGACGTTCTCACGCACCATGCAGTCTAAATGGTATTCTGAGGTACTTCAAAGTATACCATACTGTACCATTCGCCATAAATAACGGAGTAAAGAGTGTTTTTCTTCAGGCTGCTGTCCCAGTCCAGCACTGAATCTGGGTGGTCTGAACGCACCTCAAGCTCTCCTGATGAAGGTTCTGCAGAGTTCAGCCCTGTTTATCTTCACTTCATCATGTTCACACGTTTCTTATCATTAATCAAGTCTCTCACATATTCGCCCTCCACTTCATGTGGAGCAGGATGTGTTTGTTTAAAGCTTCAACTCCCTGTGTTTGGCTCGTCCTGCAGAGAAGAGGCTGCTTTAGACTTTCGGCTACCAAACAGGATGTTTCATCTTATTTTATTTTTTAGTTCTTCTTGTCATTCACCTACATAACATAAATTTAAATATTTGCAAAAATTGTGATATTAATAAATGTTTTTAGATATTACATATATTTAAAGATGTATTAATTTGTATAATATTTTTAAATTCTATTTTAAATCTTTTAAGGCACAGCTTTCAGCTTTTAAATGGGATGTTTCATCCAGTGAGTTTTTTATTTAGTTTTTAAGGCTTGAAAAATCAGCTTCCAACTGTAAATGTACATTTCACATGTTTGTATATATTTTTTTTTAAACTTGCAATAATACAATTTAAATATATACTGAGCTAATGTAATGTAGAATATATTATATATACAGTATAAATATTTGTATTAAATGTTTCTTTTATTATTACATTTATAAATATAATTAAAATGAATTAAAATGAAATTGTATAAATTTGTTTTTATTTTTATTTTTTTTTACATTTTTTAAAATATTGTACATATAGTTTTCGACATTTCGTCCAGTAAAATTTTGATTAATCCCATTTAAATTCATGTTTTACCTGCTTAAAATAAATGTTTATAGACATTTTTTACTTTTATTGGAAGATCATAAATACTGTTGTTCAGCTAATATGTTGTGTCCTTGCTTTAATTTAAAGATCATAACAACAAAATACCCTTTTATGTGTCATTTCTAAATGTTCATCTATTGTTATGAAGTCATGAAGTGAAATGGTGTTTTTGAGGCGATGCAGATGCTCGGTGTGTTTCTGCACGAGCTGCAGTGAAAGCAGTGGCATGTGGTTCCACATCATAAAGTTTTAATTGGAGTGGGTCTCGTTGGGTCAGTGTGAACGGTGCAGAAGGATTTACTCTGAGATTTGCAAGCATTTGCAGCTTTATGGCAAAACATTGTTTTTTCATTCATTGGTTAATTTGGAGATTTTGGGCTTTTATAAAGTGTTTTTTTAGACTAGTGTAAAGAAAAGATCCAAAATACACTTTTAAGTGTTTCTTGTTTTGCACTTAATATATATGCGCTTATAGATTTCAGTTTGAGTGCTTATCTTTACAGACCATTTCCTTAAAATGACTTTGTTTCTCCACTTCACTTACACACACTCATTTTTTATGATTATTCCTATCTGTGTTCTGAAGGCTTTTACTGAGGGGTTTATTCATAAATCCTTCACTCTGTTTTATTATTGCGCTTCATCTTTAGTGGACATTTTATCTAAATGAGATTTTTTTTTCTCAACTTTTTCTCAATGGCACTTATATACAAACTCAGCAGATGTATTCCTGTCTGTATTCTAAAGGTTTTAGAGGGTTTGTACATATTGTTTGAGTGCTTTTTATTTTATTGCATTTTCTCTACTTGCATCTGTTGATTTTTATCTGTTCAATTATAATGCATATTTTGAAAGACTGTTTTCACAAAGTTTTTTCTCCACTTCAGAGGCACTTGCATAAACCACATTTTATAGATTTATTCCTTTTTATATTATGCAGATTTTTACTGGGAGATTTCTTTATATATTATTAAATTCTTTTTTTATATTGCACTTTATCTGTTTGCCTTTGTTAATTACAATGCTTATCTTTTAAAGGCCAGGAGTTTTTTTCTCCACTTCAGCTGCACTTGCACCAAATTTTACAGTTTTGTTCTTGTCTATATTCTGAATGTTTTTATAGAAGGGTTTGTTTATATATAATTTACTGTAACTGATTTTTTTGTATTTTTTTGTATTGAACTTTATTTGCATCTGTTCAATTACAAAGGTCATTTTCTCAAATTAAGTTTGTTTCAACACTTCTGCAGCACATTCATACACCAAATTTGACAGTTTAATTCCATTTTATATTATGCAGATCTGTAATGAGAGATTTGTTCATATATCATCTGCTTGTTTTTTTTTATTGCACTTTATCTATTTGCGCCTGTTGATTATAACAAGGCCATTTCCTCAAAATTAGTTTTTTTCTTTTTATTAGTTAATTATAAATTAGTTTTTAGGTTTTTATAGAAGGGTTTGTTTATATATTATTCACCTGATTATATACAACATTTTAATCATTAAAAATGTCTTTTTTCTGTCTGTTGAAAGTATTTTCTCATTTTTTGGGTAGTAAAAAGAGAAATCCAAATTTCCCTCGATAAAAACCTTTAACTCTAACATGTTAGCAAAGCACGTTGGCCTTTATGTATTTATACAGCATTTCAGAAACAAATTTGCATGTAGTAATGTAATCAATCACATGGGGAAGTATGGTGTACCTTATATTATTATTGCAAGATTATGGCCTCTGGTCTGTTTTAACCACGAAAACACAAGAGTGACTCCCACATGAACAATAGCAGAGGGTGAAGGAATTGTTCGTCAGACTCAGAGATGTGTGACTAAAAGTGTCTGTTAGTCCTTCGTCACGTTCTGGTTTGAAGATATGAGGTGGAAACCATCTGTACATGGTATATATGTCTCCAGATGAGGCATGGAAAATATTTACAGTTTTTTTTTTACTCTACACTATGTTCTTGTCACTTATGTTTCTTCGTTTTTCCTCCTCAGGCTTTTGGAAATGCCAAAACGGCCCATAACAATAATTCCAGCCGCTTCGGCAAGTTTATTCAAGTCAACTATCAGGAGAGTGGGACTGTACGAGGGTGAGATATGCTTTTTCCATGTAGTCCTGTTTGCTCTCTACCTTGGGGCCTGTGTATTTAAGCAGCCTCCTAATGACTGCTTTATAGTCAATTATATCAATTATATACTCGATTGTCAATTATTTAGTCAATTTTAAACTACTTTTACTTTTTAGAAGTAATTAATTTAATACTAAATATATATCATCTTATAAGATGGTTTATTAAAATATTTATGTATTTCTTGTTGTTTTTTTACCGTGCCATGGTATTATTACATATTACACATATTTGTAAATGTGCATAATTATTTTGTTTTTTGTTGAATTTAAGGCAGAAATAATATTTTATTTTATACAAATATATATATATGTGTGGGTTTTTTCAACAGTACAATATTATTACTTTAAAATATTTTTTTTTTTTTTTTTATAATATTTTCTAATATGTCTCTAATCAGTTTTGATTTGAAAACCATCAAACTGTTTACAGTAATGAGTATTTGTAAGATATATCTTTTGACATTTTATTAAATCTTATATGATTTGTATTTTTCATTGACTATTGATTTCAGAGCTTATGTGGAGAAGTATCTTCTGGAAAAATCCCGACTGGTTTATCAGGAGCACAATGAGAGGTACGTCACAGGATATTATGTATTGTATAGTACCTAAAATTATGAGTTTGTTGTTTTTATTTATATCACTGGGAAGTAATATTACTGGTATATGATTCTCTCTCACAGGAACTATCATGTGTTTTACTACCTGCTGGCCGGAGCAAGTGAAGAACAAAGAAAAGCATTTCATCTCCTCAAACCAGAGGAGTATTATTACCTGAACCAGGTATATCTGCTCACACCAGACCTGAAACAGATTTACTGTCAAATATGACACTGTATTACAGTCTGTCTTTGTTCGTTCCTGATATGAAGCACACATGCAGAAAAACATCCTCTTAGCTCATTTTCTGAAAAACATGCCCTGTAATCCCTGGCAACACAAAGAGCTGGATGATGCTGAGGCTGTTGCCGGGTGCCGCTGTTGCCATGGTGACAGTCGTCAGCATTGGTGGAGGAGAGATCAGAGTGAACAGACTGCTGGTCGCGTGCGGCTGATCTCACACTCACAAACACACACGCACACACACTCATGTTGGTTTTTGTGGTTTCTGGGGTCTCTACATGGTGTTTCTACTGTACAGACTGTATGTGGTATTGTCCTACACTGACCCTACACCTAAACCTACCCCTTACAGGAAACTAGACTTTCAAATAAACACTATTTAGTATGTTTTATAATCCTTTTGAATTATGGGGACACCTTCATATTGTAATAGTCATGTCATTATACACATTTGTGTCCACATAAACATGCACACACACACTTAAACTCATTTACTCACTCACTCATACACACACATACTCATACAGTATATACACTAATGGTACACTAATGGTAGACACCAGTGACACACACAAACACACACTCTCTCTCACACACAGAGATGGCGTGACATTAGCATTCTTTACTGCAGCGAATCTTATCAGGATTCATTGGCTTGAGTAGATTTATTCTGTGTGTGTGTTAGAGAGAGAGACAGATGAGCATGTCTTTAGCTCTTAACCGTCTGTCTGCTTTCCAGATAACAAAGAAAGTCCACAGACAGCACTGGGGAAATTACTGTGAGACCGAGCTGGTCAGTATCAGTGTGTGTGTGTTTATGTAGAGCTTCTTTCATTTGCTTCCTTCACGTCTCTTCTGCTGCTGTGTGTGTCCTGCTGCTGTTCTGAGTGAACGACCAAATCTAATTAGCAGCACTTAATCTGTTTTAATCTGTGTTTGATGAAGACGCAGAGTTTGACTGGATTGGAGTTGTCTTGATACACTCGTGTCTGATTCAGCAGACTCCATCAGTCTCTCAGATCAGCCGCTCCGCTCCAAAACACAGTGTGCTGTCACATGTGATCCTGTGCGCAAAACAGGGTCTGCAATAAAAATAGCAGTAATAACAATAATAGTTAATATTACAACATTTATTACATTTTCTTTACACGAAAACCTGATCCTCCCACTGAGAATAATTTAAGTAGAGAAACTTTACTGTATTATGAGACAAGAAATGAAAAGGAAATATCAGTATTGTGTTAACTTATATAGCATGGCAATACAATTGTAGTTGCATATAATTATTAGTCATGCAGTTGATGAATGACAGTGCAGCAGATTAATGTGTCTGCTGTGTGCTGTTTAATTTTTATTAAAATTTAATCTTCTTTACTATATTGCAAAGCTTGGACTTTTCCCTTACCTTTGTTTCAGGAAAACGCTTCTCTTGTAATTAAAGTAAAGAAATTTAATTTTAATTATGTAATCAAAGTGATAATTTTAAAGAACTTACCTGGAATCTGTTGCTATAGTAATAAACGCAACTTGCGCATCATGCCACTGATCTATGATAGAGAACGCTCCTAATTATTAATAATAATAAACAGACGGAGCTCTCTGTTCTGTTTAGGATTGAATTTGTGTGATGGCTCTCTTTAACTGAAGAGGACAGCTGATGTGATTCACTCATAAATCTACTGTTTGCACCAAGTCTGAGCGTTTTCTATCATGTATGCCTATGAAAGATTACCAAGCCAGTCAGAGCAAACATGGGGCGGAGCGACATGTGCAGCCCCGCCCAGATGTAGCCCCGCCCCGCAGGCAGGTGTATTGAGGGAACGAGCAGTTGGATGCAATTCATAATCTCAACCACTAGATGCTGCTAAAACTTACACACTGCACCTTTAAGTTGAAGTGCTAAAAGAACTAGAAATAAAATAATGACTAAAACGAATTATTACTAAAGCTTCTAAAATAAATATTGATAAAAACTGCCGAGACATTTAAACAAAAAAAATTAAATAACAAAAACACAATACAATTTTCTAAGGGTTTAAATAAAAATAAAAAATTAAAATTATAATTAAAAATATTGGCAACAACTATAATAGTGTATCACGTACTTTATCAAGAAACAAAGTAACAAAGGTTACTTTATTTAAGAAATAAAGCAAATGAAGTTAATTATTTTATATAAAATAAAATAATATAAAATTAAAACCTTAACATATATTGCTTAAGCTAATTTTCTAGACAATATATATTAATTACATTTTTAACTTGCTAAAAATAAAGTGCAAAACAAATATAACATAAATAAATAAATAAAATAAATAGAATTATTTAATTAAATGTATTTAATTTAATTAAGATATTTAATTAAATGTAGTTCAAAACATTAAAACTTTGTAATTGAAAATACAAAATATATAAGTAGAACTGCCTCTATATTTCATAGAGAGCACAATCCCATCCCAGCAGATAAAGTGAGAGAAATGTTGATTATTAATATGCTATATTTAATGAAGGAGTGCTGTAGAGTCCCTCACTCCTGAGGCTGATGTAGTGAACACAAACTCAGATGGGTTTGAGCAGAACTATCATCTATTTATTCATTTTACTTTAAATGTTTGATCTGTTTGAATTTATGCACAGACCTGTATTTTAACAGAAACTCACATTTATTTCTACTTTTCTTTTTCTATTTATTTAGTGATAAAATAGTGATACTTTCCGTTTTTTCTTTGTATTTACTTGATAATTTCTTTCATTTAGTTTTAATTATTTTTAATTTATCATTTAATTTTATTAATTTTATTTTTTTAATTAAATTTCAAATTATATTATATAATATTATTATTTTTATTTCATTCATTTCTTTTTTTTTCATTTCATTTCTTGTAATTTTATTATTATCATTTATTTATGATGGTCGCGCTGTTTATATTATATATATATATTGGATAGAGCTTCTATCCAATCATGTTGCTACAATCATAGAAATCTGCCTAAGGCCTTCAGAATCAGCACAAAAAAAATCAGTGAAAACATTGGATTAATCATTCAGATTTTGAGTAGGCAGCCCCAGAGCCGCCTAGCAGGCTTACAGTAACGTCAGCATTTTCTCTTCCTTTGATTGGATGGCCAGAGAGTGAGCTAGAAAACTCGTGAAGAGACTCGTGAAGACGGAGCAGTAAGAGTTTGTTAAAGTGTTAGATCAAGTTTAAAACACATGTTGCCTTGTTTGTTTTATACCAACGTTGTCTGTAAGACTGTTTTTGTGTCATTATGTGCCTCAGTTAGAGAAGATGTGCGGTACGTCTCATAGCTGCAGAAACCTGTTTAATTGTATTAACTGGGTATCTAGCTTTATTAGCAGCGTTATTCTCGTTAATGTTCAATGAAATACCTGTCTGTGATCCAGTTCTGTTATACTGCATTTCTGTATTAAGAAGAGTTGCATTAGTTTATGTAGGATGCCACAGAAGGCCGAAGTGGGAAATGCACTGTCCAAACCCTATCATCAGACTGTTATTAGGGTGAACAGGAAGTGGTGTGTCTCTCACCGCATCACTTCCTCTGCACACTTCTGTTTCTGACCGTCCTCAAAGATTTGTGGCTTTGTGTTTGTGTTTCAATGAGTCAAGTTTCATCTACTGCACATCCCTATAATTTATATACCTAAATTATATTAAACTGCTTACCTACCATTATTACTGAAATATTATTATTGTGTTATTAATATTTGATATTTATCTTATTATTTTAAGAATTTTTATTTGTGAGTTTATAATTTTGTTTAATGTTTTAGTGTGTTTTATTTATTTATTTTTTGATGTTGTTATGTTTATATATATATATTTTTTTCTTTTTAAATGTTTAATTTTTCTTTTATTGTAGTTTTTAAAATGGTTTAGTTTTTACGTATTTATATTGGTAATAAATACATATATTTATATATATTTGTAATATTACTTTTATCAATAATTTTTACATTTTATTTTTAATGCTTTTAGGTTTATTAACTGTAATATCCCTGTAACTTGTACTTTATTACAGGAATATTTCATGCAAAAACAAATCCTCGCTGTTTGCAAACCTGTGTGATGTATTATAATTATTATTTAATGATAATAATCATTTTATTAACAATTATAAACAATACTATCAAATAAAATAATTAATAAAAGAATAAATTAACACTATTCTTTATGAACATTGGCCATTGTATTATACATAAAAATGTTTTTTTAAATAAATAAATAAATAAATAATATTTATTAAAAAAATACATAACATTAAATTAATTTAAAGTAACAAAAATATGAGTTTTTTTCTACTTGCGCTTGTGTCATTCTGTCTGAGTTTTTTTTGTTAATCATGGAGTGTTTTTTGTGTTTGTTAATGCTCAGTTGGCTGTGTTTGTCTCAGGACTGTTTTATGGTGGAAGGTGAAGATCTGAAGCATGATTTTGAGCGGCTCCAGCTGGCTATGGAGATGGTGGGATTCTTGCCGGCCACCAGAAAACTGTAAGTTACAGTCTGAAAACAGAAATCGTAATAAAACCCCAATCTGCCGGTCAATCACTTCATGTGTTAAGCTTTTCTGACGCCTGATTGGCTGACGTGGCATTAGAGGGCGGGGCTGTGATCATGTATTTCTCTGACATCTTCTCTTAATTACTTCTTTTTTGTGAGATCTGACTCATGTTTTGTTCTCCTCAGAATCTTTTCTTTACTGTCTGCGATTCTTCTCTTGGGAAACATCCGTTACAAGAAGAAGACATACAGAGACGACTCCATCGATATCTGTAACCCAGAGGTGCTTCCCATCGTCTCTGAACTGCTGGAGGTGAGACAACCTGACTACTGCTGCTTACATGTAGTAAAGAATCGGGCTACATATTTAATTTTAGATTGTAAATTATTTTAAATTGTTTCATTTTATTGTTTTATTTTGTTATTTTTTTATTTAATTGTATTAAAAAATATATTACTTTTTAATATATATTTTTCATTATATATTTTATTAATTTTGTAACATACTTTTTTTTTATTTCAGGCAGTTTATTTTTTCATTTTATTTAATTTTATATTTTAAATTAATTTAATTGATTTTATTTTATTTTTACATTTCTTGTTTTTTTATTGTGTTACTTTTAATATACATTTTTAATTATTTATTTTATAAAAATGTTTTAACATCAATTTTTTTATTTGAGTCAGTTTAATTTGTATTTACTTTTCATATTGTGTTAATTTGATTAAATTAATTTCATTTTATTTTTACTTTATTTTATTTAATTTTTATATATATATTTTTATTTTATTAATTTTTAACATTATTATTTCATTTCAAATTATTTTATTTTGTTTTATTTTATTTGTGATAAATGAATCAGTGATTGCTGTGTGTGTGTGTGTGTGTATGTATATGTATGTGTGTGTGTGTGTATATATATATATATATATATATATATATGTGTGCAAAAAGCCACTACTATTACTATTACTACTACTAAAATACTAGTGGACTAAGACTTTTGCACAGTACTGTATATATGATTTTATTTTATTAATTTATTTTTTGGAATCGTTGTAAAAGCTTTGATATTTTCTGACTCCAGCGAGTCTTTGGCCTGAAGACTGAAGCCTTTTCTGCTTGATAAGCTTTAGTTTCCTCGTTCTTTTTTTTTACAATGTTTTAGTGATTTTTTGATATCTGTTAGAGTTCTGAATTTTAATCTGCCACACAAACAGAGGTAAAACACGAGTGGATGTGATGTAAACAGACTATTTCCCAGTAGAAAGTGTTTCTGTGTTTCTGATGTCCAGGTGAAGGAGGAGATGCTCTTTGAGGCTCTGACCACGAGGAAGACAGTGACGGTCGGCGAGAGGTTGATTGTGCCGTACAAGCTGGCCGAGGTGAGGCGCTCAAACAGATCCTGTGTGATCTTGATGTTTGTCTGAAGAGGCGTTGGTTTTTCTGAGGGTTTGTGGTCTGGAGTGTTGGGGTTTTCAAGGGGTTTTCCTGTACGTCTTTACGTGTGACGATGTTGTTAGCATCACGATCAAACATTATACAGTACATCTGAGAAGAATTTAACGTATCTGTTTATTTGTTTCTTTATTTTAATTTTTTATGTTAATTTATTTTAATTCAATTAATTACTTGTGTTTACCTTTTTACAGGCTCTACCAATAGAATTACAGTAAATATAAATAGACAGATTTATTTACTTCTATTTTATTGATTTTTTTTTACCTGATTAATGAATAAATGAATTAATTTATATTAAATTTTCCCCTTTTGTTTTATATAACACCATGCTCTAACAGTTAAAATACAGAAAATATACATAAACAGAATTACTTATTTATTTGTATTTTTATTAATTTCATTATTTATTTTATTAGTTTGTTTATTTTTCCCTTTCATTTCAGACACCTCCATGCTCTTCCAGTAGAACTATAGGAAATATATATAGAATAATTTTATTTATTTGTTTGTTTTAGATAATGACATGCTCTACCAAAACAGATTCAAGAAACACAAATAAATAAATAAACAGACAATTTCTTATATAACTGAAAAGAGTTTGTTAATTAACATTTAAACAGCATTCTCAATGCTACAGGAAGCACAAATAGACAGAACATTTCAGAATATGATACAACTGAGAAAAACCTGTTTATTTATTTATTTTATTTACTTTTTATCAATATATTCTTTTTGTATTCTAGACACCCCCACCCCCAATTTCAGGCCCATGGAAAATATCCACATTAATATAAAAAGGATATGCAAGTCATTTGATTAATATTTTCTTGTGTGACTGTATGAATCACAAAGTCCCTGATTAAATTCTAATAATGTTTGATGGTTTACACACACAAACTCTTTCTCCATCACGTCTCATTTTGATCTTGTGGTCTAATTTCACTTCTGAAGACAAACACTAAATGTTTCTCTACAGAGAGAGAGAGAGAGAGTGTGTGTGTGTGTTTATGATAACACACAAACTCTGTGGTTTTTCCAGGAAGCTCAGGTTCACACACACACACACACACACACACACACACATATATATATATATATATATCATTTACCTTATATTTCAGTAACTTTAATTTTAAAGTTAAAGTAGATTTTTTTTTTAGCTTTTGTAACAAGTTACAAAAGTTAAATTACAATTTTTGTTGTTTGTAAAAATATTGTCATATTGTGTTTTTGTCTGTTTTTACCTTTTATTTGTTTTTAATTTACTGTATATAATTTTTATTTTATAAATTTATCAGTGGTATAACAAATTTGTCTTAATTTTTTTCATTTAATTATGTATTTTTATTTATCGGTTTTTATTGTTTTTAAATACGTTTTTAGCTAATATTTAAAAAAAAAATCTAAAATTGTGCATTTGTTTTAATTTAAATTTAATTTATTTTAATTTATTATCTTTATTTTTATATTGTTTTAAACACACACACAGATGCAGGTTTTTCCGTGATCTTAGCAATGAATGGCACTTTCTATTCCACCGTTTCTGAGGACGTGATCAACCTTTAAATGTTAAAGTGTTGTGAATAATGAATCACGCAGGGGGTGTTTTATATAATGTTTCTTCCCTCCTCCAGAATTTAGCTAAAAATAAGAGCTGAATCAATAATGCAGGAGCGTCTTCTGCAGAACTGAACATGAGCTTGTGTTTATTATAAATCTAGTCAGCATTTAGATTCATCCACGTTTGTCCTGAACATCCCCGAGTCTTGTGATCAGCTTCACGATTCCCATCAGCCCCTGCGACTCACGGCTGGATGTCAGAGCAGTTTGATGGGTGTAATATGTGTTGGCGCATACAGGTTCAGTAAGAGGCATTCTTTGCAGAGGCTTCAATTTGCATTTTATTAGTAAATTTGCCCACACACACACAGGTCTTTAATTACTTGTGTGAAAGCATGGTACAGGTTTGTGTGACACATGATGTGACTTGTGGAAATTCAGGGACGTTTCTGTGTGAGAGACCACAGCTTCCCCTGATTAATATCATTCTGATATCTGAGTTTCACACAGTGCTTTTAGTCAGCGAACACATCCAGTGCTTGTGTTGTGTATTTGATGGGCTGTTCTTCAAGCTGATAGATGCTGGTGACTTCAGGCAAAAATTAAAAAAATCTAGTTTGTGTTTTTCCTGATTTAGTCACATTGACTGGCAGTGAGTGAGTGTGTGATGAGCACTCTTGTGTGGTGGTGGTGGTGGTGGTGTTGGTGGTGATTGACACGTGTGTGTGTGTGTGTTTGCACAGGCCGGGACGGTGAGGGACTCGATGGCCAAATCTCTGTATGGAGCTCTGTTCGACTGGATCGTCTTCCGCACAAACCACGCACTGCTCTACAACAAAGACCTGGAGGATTCAGACACGGTACACACTCACAGACACACTTACACACACACACACACAGACTCAAAAACACACTTGCACTACTAAAACTCCCATATACTCACAAAATCTCACACACACACACACACACACACACATGTTGGTTTTACACACACTCTCTTACACAAACACTCACAGAAAAACACTCTCACAAGCACACACACATTTAGACAAACAAACACTCACAAAAACACACTCACAAGCACATACATTTACACAAACACAGAAACAAACTCTCACAAGCACACACACACACTTACACAAACACAGAAACACACTCTCACAAGCACACACACTTACACAAACACTCTCACAAGCGCACACACACACACACACACACACACACACACTTACACAAACAAACACTCACAAAAACACACTCACAAGCACACACACTTACACAAACTCACACAAACACACTTACACAAACACTCACAGAAACACACTCTCACAAGCACACACACACACACACTTACACAAAAAAACACTCACAGAAACGCACTCTCACAAGCACACACACACCCTCACACACAAACAAACCCTCACAAATTTAAACACTCAAGAAAACACACACAAACTTCTCACACAAACTCACTAAAAATCACAAACTTGATTTGATCTTACAAACTCACAAACACTCACACAAACTTGTAAAAACGCGCACGCACAAACATTCACACATGCAATCACAATGACTAAAACTCACACATACTCACACACACACACACACACACACATTACACGAACATTCACACATGCACAGCACAATAACTAAAACTCTGTTCAGTCATGATGATGTGGTGAAATCATGCAGCAGCGCTCAGTTTCACATCGACCTGGTGTGTGTGTTTCAGATCCTGTCCATCGGTGTGCTGGATATCTTCGGCTTTGAGGACTACGAGAACAACAGCTTCGAGCAGTTCTGCATCAATTTCGCCAACGAGACGCTGCAGCATTACTTCAACCAGCACGTCTTCAAGCTGGAGCAGGTAACACCGCTCTGATCACATGATCACCTCTGACCTCTCCTTCTCTCATTTGAGTTTCAGATGAATACTGAGATTATGCAAGTAAAAATATGATGTTTTTTGTGAGCAACTTGGGTTATTACAGTTCATTAAAACAATAAATATTTAGTTAAATAAATATAACATTTTTATTTTATTTTATTTATTTATTTTATTTTTGTTAATAAGTTTGTTTCATACAAGAAAATTGAAATATTTTGAATAATTTTCAATTTTATAATGTAAGCACAAAAAACTATATAACTATAACACTATATGTATTTAAAGGTTAAAATAAAATGTTGTGTTGGCAGCTACTCGAAATAGTGAAAAGATTATTATGTGCTTTATTTCAGTTATTATGATACTTTATTATTTTATTTTATTTTAATTAAATTAACATTTTATGGTTTTAGTTTTAGTTTCCGTTAACTTTAATAACCCTGACTGAACGATAATAACCCCCGGTCTAAAGGATTAAACCTGAAAAGTTTATTATGAATACTTATCAAATATTTGTTTTCTAATATTTGCTTTTAGTGAATTTTATTTTATTTGTTTGAATATTTTTTTAAATAATACTAAACACTATAATACTGCATGTATAATTAATACTATATTATTAAAATTTATATTAATTAAATACAATATTATTAATAAATATCAAGCATCAGTTTTCAAATATTGTTTTGAATTTCAGTAAAGTTGTGAAATTTACTGAAACACTTTTAGCTACAATTTATGTTTGGAAGGCACTAATAAAATAATAATAATAATAACTATTGTTAGCAGGAAACTATTCTAACTGCTGCATAACTAATAAAGAAAGTATATTACAGGATCTAAAATTGGAGGTTAAAAATGTTATTGTTCATAACACAGAATTAAATAAAGCCATTAATATATGTAATACTGTTTTGATGTTCAGACCTTTAAAACACTAGCAATGAAACACAGTTTGCTGTGTGTGTGTGTGTCAGGAGGAGTATCGCTCGGAGGGCATCAGCTGGCACATGATCGACTACATCGATAACACGGCCTGCATCAACCTGATCAGTAAGAAGCCCACGGCTCTGCTCCACCTGCTGGACGAGGAGTGCAAGTGAGGGACTCTGTTATTATGCTTCAGTATTTGTATACAGATACACACATACGTCAAAGATGTCCTTATCAACAGACGTTCACAAAAGTGATGCGACGTTCATAGAAAACACATTCAATTTAAGTAAAGTGTCTACTTTTAAGTTTTTTTTGAATAAAATGTTTCAGAGTAACACAATATTTATGTAAAAATTCAAACTACATGCCTATTCTGACTTGTACATATTAAAATATATTAAAGAATAAGGTTTTAAATGAGTACAAAAAATCTTACTGACAAATAGGTAAAACCTCGAATAGTGACACATTAAAAAAAGGCTAATTAGTTGTAATTTGACACTTTTTAAATGTGTCATAAATTGATTTTTGCTGTTAATATGCCTGACATTATTACTGAATGACATTATAGCGGGTGAAGTTAGTAAATCAGGGGAAATGTGTGATATTTATTTTTGGCTCAGAAAAACGAAAACTTCTTATTGAGGAAAAACACCAAGAATTTAAAGCAATATTAGACTTATTGTCACTATATATACAGTATACTCTTGTTTTATGGTCATCTTTGACTTGTATACTGTCCATAAATTATAATAAAAAAATCCCTTTAATTGTTATATATTTATATATATTTAATTCAATTTGAATTCTAGTCATTTCTTTGTGTTTTTATTTTTCATGTATTTCTAAATGTCTTTAATTTTAAATTGTACTTAATTATTATATATTATGAAAGCATACATTGACTTTCTTGTTTGAAAATGAAGTACTTTATTAATCAAATATTGCAATACATTTATAATTAGTATATTTACAGTACTAGAGGTGTGACGAGACACTAGGTTCACGAGAACGAGACGAGATCTTTAGACGTTTTAAAAGAAATCCTCAATGATAAAATATAGTGGGAAAAAATTATACTATTTTTATAAATTACATGCAGTAATAAACAACATGTGAACACTGCCACAAACGGACAGGCACGTAATTAACAATAAATAAAAAATAATGTAGGGCAAGCAACCAGGGTTGGGGCCATTCATGAATTGAATTGAGAATGAATGGTAAATTCCAATTCACTCCCTGGAATTGCATTTGATCAACACTATTTCGTACATTGCATAATATTTGTAAATCATCATAAATAAAGTTCAAATGTATGTCTTTAAATGCAATGACAAATAAATGCTCAGCAATAAACAGAATTCAGTGGAATTCTTTCTGAATTGTATTCCATTTCCGGTAATTCCAATTCAATTCCAATTCTGTTTCCTTTAATTGCTGTTGAATTCCAGTTCCAATTCCATTTCCTTCTTTGAATTGGAATTGTTGAGTTCATTCCTGAATTGACCCCAACCCTGCAAGCAACTGATTTTATGTGTAAGGAATAGATTTATTTTAGTGCTTTATTTTGCAGGTTTTAAAAAGCCTGAAATCATGTATTTTAATAATGAGTTTCTGATATTAGTGGATAGATTGTTTTGAGAAAGAGCAATAGAGAGCTATAGTTTGTGTTCAGGAGTATTTGAGTGCTGGGTGTTTTGTAGTTTTCCTCAGGCGTCTAACCAGACTCTGCTGGATAAGTTTAAGCGGCAGCACGAAGGAAACGTCTACATAGAGTTCCCTGCCGTCATGGAGCCGGCCTTCATCATCAGACACTACGCCGGCAAAGTCAAGTACAGCGTCAAGGTGAGAGAGACTCCTGCTTCAGAGTGTGTGTGTGATTAGTGAGCATTTACACACACACACACACACACACACACACACACACACACACACACACACAGTGACCCAGTTCTGTGCTTTAGTCTGATTGGTTGGATCAGCTGTATCTGGAGCACATGTTTGGCAGAGATGGTTAAATCCACACACATACACACACACGTAAAGCTGCTGGGGTCTTTGTGTGTTTATTATGAGAACAGCTGCTTCACATCACCATCAGCTCACTTTACTGCCCTTCATTCTCAATCTGCTGCATTTTATTACCATCCATATACTGTACATATATTTAACATATTTACTTTTTCTATTTCAGTTTTAGTGAATACTTTTATTACTTATATTTAATTTATTTTTTATTTAAAGTGACAAAAAGCTAACCCGGGTTTGAAAGAGCACACACACAGTATGCATGTGTCTGACGTGTGTGTCTTTAGGATTTCCGGGAGAAGAACACTGATCACATGCGTCCGGATATCGTGGCCCTGCTGAAGAGCAGTCGAAACGCGTTCATATGTGGTCTGATGGGCCTGGACCCGGTGGCAACCTTCCGCTGGGCCGTGATCCGAGCTTATTTCCGAGCACTCGTGGCCTTCAGAGAGGCTGGGAGACGACACAAAGAGAAGAAGACCTCCACGAGCGGTGAGAAACAAACGGATCCTGTCACACACTCTCAGACCTTTCTCACTATTACACGAGCAAGAGTTAACTACCCATGATGCACCACTGTCATTGCCACAGAGACGATGCAAATGTTTTCATGTCGTTAAAATATGCATTCATGCAGCAGACTGGAAATAATGCCTTTTTAGATGCTGACACAGTTAGCTTTTCACAATGATTCATTTTAAATCTAATTTTAATTTAATATTTTTGTTGTTGTTGATGTTTGCAAACGATGCCAAAAAATGGAAGATTAGAATTATTATTAATAGTACATTATTAATATTTTAAATAATTAAAATCATTACAAAAATAGTAAAAAAAAAGTTGACATAAAAAAAAAAAATATATATATATATATACAAATACAATTTATTTTATTAATAATAATATTTTTGTTGTTGTTGGTAAACAATTATTACATCTATTGTATTTTTTTATATACACAATTTATTTTATTATTAATTATATATATATATATATATATTACATTATTGGCAGTTTTGGTGTCATTTTATATACATTTATAATCAGTTTATTGTATATATTTATGCTTACTTTTTTGTGCTGTCAAACGATTAATCACGTCCAAAATAAAAGTTTTTATTTAAGTTATAATTATATTAATATAAATTGTAACACATATTAGTATATTTCATAAATAAACATTTTTGTTAGATTTATACTGTATGTATGTGTGTGTGTGTATACATATATATATATATATATATATATATAAACAGTACACACACATATATTATGTAAACAAAAACGTTTTATTTTGTATGCGATTAATAATTTGGCAGCACTATATTTTATTTATACAATAAACAATGAAATATAACTACAGGTTTTTGCTGTTTATTGTTTACTTTATAAAATGATATATACGTAAAAAATGTAGGAGGAGTTGTGTGAGATGATGGCAGACAGTCGTGAGAGTTTATCACATGTGTTTGTTGTTTTATTAAAGTGTTTGTTGTTGCAGAATCACTCGACCAGTGAGAACAACAACAGCAGACGACCGCACTAAAACATTCATGAGCTGATGTTCACGCTTCACTGCGTTTGCTTACTCATCTCTCTCGCTATGTCTCTTGCTCTCTCTTCAGGCTCTGACGGTGCGGTTCAGAATCAGAAAAGTGTAGACAGCTTCAGTTTCCTTCATCACCCTGTTCACCAGCGGAGCCTTGAGATCCTGCAGAGATGCAAAGATGACAAATACAGTAAGAGGAGAAAAATAACACACTTCAGCAGATCTACAGTCATGTTAAAAACATTGAAAATGACAGAAAATCACAAAATAACTGACTTTATGATGAAATATAGCTTTTTTTATGTATATATTTACATATTTGAGTGTTTAGTTGTTAAGCAGTTGTTGATGTTTCTCTGTGTGTGTGTGTGTGTGTGTGTGTGTCAGATTCGTGCATCAGCCGAAGAAGTCCACGAACTCCTCTCTCAGACCTGCAGGGAATAAACACATTCAGCGATAAAATGAGCCGGTACTGAGCTCCCAGACACCTTCACTTCATGTTTCTGTCATTTAAACACATACACATGTTCAGAGATATCAGCTGACGGTCACATGACACGCAGCAAAACAAAACAACAGCATTTCTGATCAAACTGTAGAGATTACCAGATTTTATAAAAAACACAAGTGTTCAGTTATTATTTTGTAATAATTGAAACACAAAACCCTTTGGTTTGTAAGTGGCTTTGATCTGCTGGATCTGTCTGTCTCAGGAGGAGCGAGCACGTCTCGTCTCTCGAGGAGGAGGGAATCTTCGTGAACTCGGTGAATAATAAGCTGCTGGAGCGAGCTCAGGGCATCCTGATGTGAGTCTGAACACACATGATTCAGCACTGATTCTGACTCTGATTCATTCTGACTCTTACCGTCTCTGTTTCTGAAGGAGAAACAAGAACTACAAGACCAAGCCCAGCCTCCCGAAGGTAAACGCCAGGGACACGCATACACGCAACACAACTGTGCAACTATACAACTACTATATACACATATTTTATATATATATATATATATATATATATATATTTAAGAAACATATACTATGTTTATATATTAAATATATATAATATAGAATATAAATATACCATTGTATAAACGTAAATTTGGATATGTGTGTGTGTATATATATATATATATATATACATAATAAATCTACACGACCGCACAAAAACATTCATGAGCTGTCACACTCATATATTATGTGAACACAAACTATTATTTTTAAGTAAAATTTCATCTTGTTGTGGGTTTTTCTCCTTTGATCCATGTATAAAAGAGTGTGATGTAAGATTGTCAGAATGTAGTTTAATGTGGTGTGTGTCTGTAGCACCTGCTGGACGTAAGGTCACTGAAGTATCTGAGCGGCCTGACGCTTCACGACCGAATCACCAAATCACTTCTGCACCTGCACAAGAAGAAGAAACCTCCCAGCATCAGCGCACAGTTCAACGTGAGTCTCTGAACACACACCGAAGCTGGTAATAACACTGTAATAACGGCACACTATCAAGCATTAGGTTAACAAATTTACTTCATCCTTTATAAAGCCTTGTCCCAACATTAGTAAATAGTGTATAAATACAGCTATAAATGGCTTGTTCTTGATTTTATTAGCATATCTATTATAAGGATTTAAAGGCTTGGTTATCTTAATGACAGAACAAATGAATAAACACAACACAGAGGGATACAGATCTATTTATTTATAGATGCGAAAAATTAAACTTCATACTCAAATACTGTATTCTTGACATTTAAAAAAAAAAAAAATACATGTGTTTTTACATAATTTTTTACAAGTTTATTTCACAATGTTCTTTTACAATGATTATACAATAATTTTATAAAAAAAATTAAAATAAATAAATAATATATATATATATATATATATATAGTAATTGTTTTGAAATGTGTGCATTTGTTAAAATAATTATATGCAAAATATGCTATTTAAAAATATTTTTATAAATATGTATGAAATATGTATGTATGTATGAATACTTTTAAACATGCAAATTATGCAGGTGTCTTTAAATAAGCTGATGGAGACTCTGGGACAATCGGAGCCGTACTTTGTGAAGTGCATCCGCTCTAATGCAGAAAAGGTACGTCATGAGTCACGGTTCTGTTTCTGTGTCAGTGAATGTAGACGGTCGTTTTGATCCGCGTACTTCTTTCATAGCTTCCTCTGCGTTTCAATGACACACTGGTGTTGAGACAGTTGCGCTACACCGGCATGCTGGAGACCGTCAGGATACGCCGCTCCGGATACAGCGTCAAATACAACTTCCAGGTGATTAGAAAATATATATATATATGTGTGTATTTTTTAACCTATTTAATAGGGCCCTAAAAATATAATTTTTGTAAATTGTTCACTAAATTGTTGTTAAATTGTGTATTTTTATTATTTTAATTAATTAGACATGATTTTTGATTAGTAAAATTTGTTTACACTTCTTAAATTAAATCAATTAAAGGATTAATTAAAAAATTAAATAAAATCTTTTTAAAAAATCTGAAAAATGAAAAAAGGTAAAAATAAAGAATTTTAGAATAAATAAACTGATTTCCAAAAATTATCATTTCTGTAAATTTTTCTGTAAAATCTAAATAGTAGATAAATTAATAAGACATTTAGACAGTTTTTGTTTACTGAAATTCAACTTGAGAAGAAGTAAATATTTTGAAAGGAAAAGAAGTTTAAATAATAATAATAAAATAATAATAATAAATAAATAAATTAATACATAAATAAATAAAATGAAACTGATTTCATAAGAAACAGTGAGACATGAGCCTCTTTCCTGATTTCCTGGTGTGTGTGTGTGTGTGTGTTCAGGATTTTGCTCATCATTTCCGTGTGCTGTTACCTGCGGGCTTTCACTCTTCTCAGGCGGGAATCAGACAATTCCTGCAGAGCATCGACCTCGAGCCTCACGGACATCAAGTGGGCAGAAGCACGGTAATGTCAGCACACACACACACACACACACACACATATATACTAGTGTCCTGTGATGCTGAGCACTGTGTGTGTGTCAGGTGTTCCTGCGGGAGCGTCTGCGCCAGCGTCTGCAGGAGCAGCTTCATCAGGAGGTTCTGAGGAGGATCGTGTGTCTTCAGAGGAGCTTCAGGACGCAGCAGGAAAGGAGACGCTTCTGCAGACAAAGACGAGCAGCTCGTTTCATACAGGTACACACTACATTCACCTCTCATTTCAACAGCTTCATTTGATGTGGGATTCATTAACTGAAGGTCTGTTAAAACTGAGCTATAGATATAGCTACAGATCATCAGGATGGAATGAGAGCTAGATCTGAGTGTCATCAGAGTTTAGTGATGTCATGTAGACAGAGAAGAAAAGCGGTACAATAACTGAGCCCTGAGGCACCCCAGTAGCTAGATGTTGTCACACAGACTTTACCTCTTCATGATACATTATCTGAGAGACTCAAACCACTGTAGTGTGGTTCCTGAGATGTCCCTTCTCAATAGGGTTGACAGGGGAACGGATCCAGCAAGATAAGTTACAAAGTCCACTCTTGCCAGTCTTAGGACTCCAAAAAAAGGTCTCGTTTTAATGATGTTAGTTAATGATGTTAGTAAGAGCAGGTACATCTGCAGTAGAACTATCTTGAAGGAGTTGAGATGGAATAGGAGCAAGACAAGTAGTAGGATGAGTTTGGAAAATTTTACACTGATGGTTTTAATTTTAAACCATTTTCACAAATAATTAACTAATAGCATCCACAATAAAAGTTTTTATGTACTATAATTTTATAGTATTTTATATTTTATTATATAACTAGCTATTTTTTAAATTGTCTGCATATACATTTCTATATTTATATTATTATATTGTATTGTGTGTTTTAGTGCTGGTGGAGGGCCTGTCTGAGTCGCTGTGATGCGGAGCTCCAGCAGGGGGCAGTGCTGCGTCTCCAGACGGCCTGGAGAGGTTTCAGAGAGCGCCAGAGGTTCCTGCGTTGGAGGAGAGCGGTGCTGGTCATCCAGACCTGCTGGAGGAGAGTCCTGGAGACACGACACTCGGCCGCGTGCCTCATACAGACCGTCTGGAGGAGCTTCAGACAGAGACGCAGATTCCTGCAGCAGCGCAGAGCTGCCGTCACGCTCCAGGCCGCCTGCAGGGGGCAGCGCGACAGACACCGGTCAGTACACACACACACACACAGGAGACAACCTTACCTTGAATAAGTGTCTGCTTGTGATTATCAAACAAATTCATCCATGATAAATGGACTAACTAGGCTTATTTATTGGAGTAATTTTTTTCCATATTTAAAAAATATTAATTTACTTTTGTTTTTTTTCCTTTTAGATTTTTAGCATAAAAGTATAATTATATTAAGTATAGTTATACTTTTTCTTTATTAAATTGCATTATTATTGTAATGATTTATATTAAATCAATTGTAATAAATAAACAATTTTTTTGTTTATTTATTTTATATAGTCATAAACATATATAAGCAAAAATCATGTATTTGTATTTAACTTTTTAAATGCATAATATTATTTTTATTTTATATTTTTAGCATAAGAGATAATCAAATTAAATATTTTTTTTCCCCAAATGATTAATTAACAATTACTCAATGTTCTATTCAAAATGAAACATATTTCATATATATATATATATATATATATATATTATAATTGAAACAAATATACATATTTATTTTTTCATGTCTTTTCCTTTTAGCTTTTTAGCAGAAAAAAATAATAATTTACTACACATTTTTTGTTTGTTTATTTATTGTTTTCCACTTGTTTAAATTGCATGTTATTGTAATGAGTGATAATAAGGGATGTTAATAAATCAATTATTATAAATTGACAAATTAAACATATTTATTAGCTGTTATTCATTTTAATAAAAATGTAGATTACACATGTAAATGTGTTTATAAAAATATTTTGTAAATGATTAAAATGTATTTTAATTAAATAATCAATTTCTTAAGAAAATTTGTTAAAATGTTTTCAGCCTAAAAAGGTATGCTTTAATTTAAATATTTTATTTAATTTTCTTTTAAAAAATGTATTTAGCGTTTAAGCATAAAAATAATCTATTGGTTATGCTTTATTTCAGTTTTATTCCCCCACACACACTTGATTAATGAGCTATTAGTCAATGTTATATTAAACATTTTTTTATTTATATAAATAGATGTCACTTATAGATCTAGTATGAGATGAAGAGTCGTTTCTTTACATTTTAAAAATAAATAAATTTTTTAAATATGTATCGAACATCCAATTTATGTCTTTCAAGTGTCTTAAATATATGTTGTTTTTTCACAAGGTGTCGTATTCTTCGAGAGCAACGACATGGAGAGCAAAGCCTCTGTGAAAACACTGTGAGCAAACGTTTACAAGCCCCTCAAAACCCAACCGAAGCCCTAGAGGAAAAACGAGAAGCTTCATCTGCCGAACCTACCAAGTCCGTAGATGACAACACGCTGAAGAGCCGCTCCAAGCGCGAGAGCAGGAGGCAGCGGGAGCTCCAGCAGGCCAGTTTCAGTTTAGAGCTGCTCAAAGTGCGCTCCGGGTCAGTGGACGACCCTCAGGTCTCCAGACATCTTCCCTCGGATGGCCAAGAAAGCTTTGAGCTCCTTGGCTGTCCAGGGGAGGAACCTGAGCTTCATCCTCAGTCTAGATCTGAGGAGAACCAGAGTGGCTTCAAACCTCACTTCTATATCGCAGATGAGGAAAACAGCCCGGTCAGACAGCTTCGGGAGAAGGAGTCGGTTGTGGTCATTATCTGCATGCAGAAGGAGAACCCTGTGGACCAGAGCAGCCTGGAAGCTCTGAGGAGCCTCCAGACAATGGAGGCTGAGGAGAATCACAGAGAAAGTGAGGACAGATTGAATGGATTGTCTTCTCCAGATCATCCTGAGACGCCGCCTTCTAAATCCCTCCAGCTGGACTTGAGGGAATCGGTTCGGGAAGCGCCTTCAGAGCCCACAAAGGAGGTTCAGAAGAAGACTGTTTCTCAGAGCATCAGCATCAGTATGAAGGAGAAGGCCTTCTCTCCCAAACGCAGCCGACTGACCTTTTCCAAGTGAGTCGTTCACATCCAGACCTTTAGCTTCTAATGCCGTGATGTTCAGATTCTTGAGGTGTGATTTGTGTGTTTTTAGGTCAGATAAAGACCTGGTGAATCAGGAACGATCACTGGCGATCCAAAGAGAGGCGGTATTCAGATCGTTAAAAAACAAAGAGGTGAGGAACTTCTTTTCTTCAATTTTTTTTCAATTCTGAAATCTTTTAAAATGTATATAAATTTAGTTTTTGTATAGTTTTAAGTTTTTCTTTTTCTTTTTTTTAATACTTCACTATAATTTGAATATTATATTTATACTTTAATAACTATAGTACTAAATATTAAAATATAGATACTTTTAAGGGCCTGTCTGTATTTTTAGTTAATTAAAGATAAAACACTTCAAATTACTAAAATATATATATATACAATTAAAAACTATTTTTTTATATTAAATATTTAAAAATTACCAAAGGACTTATGAGGAAAAAATACCATGTTAAAAACTAAAATCAAAATAATAACGAAAATAAAAAAAAACAAAAACAAAAAAAAACAAAGAAACTGTGTGTACTCTGGTTATTATAATTAAATAAAACTAAAACAGTAAAACTTATTTTTTAAAGTAAACATTAATTGAGATTAAATAAAATACACAAAATTATTTATTTGTTTTACATAAAATCACTAAAAAGAAAATTTAAATAGAAAATTATTTAAAAAAACAAAAGTGTTACTTAAAATAAACATTAAATCAAACATTTAAAAATTGTAAGAAATCACAAAGAAATTATAAAAATAAAAACTAATTTTAAACTCAATTTAAAAATCAATAAATCAACTATATTGGTTCCTGATGAAAGAAAAGGAATTTGAAAGGACTTAAGGGGAAGAAATTATGCCAGAACTTGATGTAAACCGACTTGTTAATGTTTGGTCAGTTTGCAGTTGCCCTAATAACCCCTCTTGACTGACCATAAAACTTTCTAGGTTGAACTAATTAAATAGAATAGGTTGAATTGGGTTTGCTGTCATTAGTGTCTTTTCTTCAAGGAGCTTTACGTGAAACAGAATCAGATCTGAGAGCGGTTCAGTCTGCTCTGATGAGCGTGTCACTGATTCTAAATTTATTTCCCATCTCAAGTCGTCTCAGAAAGAGCAGAAGAGGATCCAGAAGACCATGTCGTCAGGTGACCTCGGGAAAATGGATTCGCTCCGGAAGTCATTCTCACAAACCGACGGCAGGTCAGTCTCTGAGCTACAGAGAAAGAAAATTTATATTGTTGACTTACCATGCATTCAGACTGCAATGTTAAAAAAACGAGTGTTCGAAAAAGAAAGAAATTAGGATAAAAATTGTATTGTAGTTTTGCAGTGCATTTAATTATAATTTTAATAATTTTTAAATGTAATAATTGTTATTTTTATTTATTTTTACAATAAAAATGTATTACAATATATTTATGTTAATAATATTTAAAGATAATTACAATAAAATCACAATAATTGTACTTTGGAACATGAACACATTAAAATAAATACAGAACTGTTTACTAAGACTAAGCCAAGTTCTATTGTTTTTTGGACTGGACCTAAATCCAATCAGATTTTTTAGAAAAAAAAGGAAAATGAGAAATAAACTTATTAAAAACTTTTTAAATTTATTCTAGGATGATTAACTTTTTGTAAATGATTCATGGTTCTGATTACAAACCAGACATCAGTGGAAAAATTCTATTCTATATTTATAATTCTATATTAATCTCAATAACGGGTTTTGTGGTCCAAGGTCACACATAATCTCTTACATCCATTCTTAGGGTCAGAGGCAAAATGCGTTTCTGGAGTAAAAGCAAACATGGAGATAAAAAGATGTCCAGCAGGGGGCGCTCCGCAGATTCAGAGCTCAGCGACAGGAGGACCGGTATGTGAATATTCCTCATCTCCACATGAGCTCTGTCCAGTGACATTATCCTAGTGTTTTTTTCCAGAAGCACCTATCAACAAATTTACCTATCTTCAATAAATAACTATATTTGGCAACTTTTGCTAAGTGAGTCAAATAATAAAAAGCCGATTACCATTTAAATGGTAAATGAAAAGAAAAATATGCTATGTGCAATATTGTAATATAAATATACATGAAAATATTTTCAATATAAATACTGTATGTGTGTGTGTTTTTATTAGGGATATTTCCACAATCGATCGTCATCAAATGAACGATCAATTAATTGTTAACTTTAATACTGCAGAATGCATCTGGGTATCTATTGCAGGGGCGTACAGTCAACGACATGACGGCATGTGCAAATAAAACACCATAGCAATGTTTCCAATTTACATGATTGGGGTTTTAAATAAAAGGATTTCAAACTAAGTATGGCGCCCCGACGCACGGTCAGTGATCCGCTTACAAAACCTAAGCGCTGCTATGAAAAAAACATAGGCCTCCTGTATTTGAAACATTTCACTGTGAGTATTATGACACAAGTGAGGTTACAAAGCTTTGTTAATTGGTTAGCATACAAAAAATATCGCGACCATGCTTTTGGAATCATGCCGATCTGAGAAAATCATTTAAATCATTTAAATCAAGCTGGATAAATCGTTTGACAGCACTATTATTTACATTTTAATTTTATATGATGCATTTATATAATTTTATGAACAGATCTGAATTAACCTATAAAATATATTGACAATTTTGCGTCATGGTTAACATAATAACATCATGGCGCATCACTATGTTATTTTGAAGCTTTTAGCAACAGATCAACCTTCTTTTAGCAATAACGCGTTCTCTACTCTGACCGGGTTTACTATGGTTTCTGTCTCACAGACTCTCCTCCAGGAAGCCCTGAGCAGGCTGGACTCTCGGAGTGTGGACGGGACAGCAAGGAGAACCGTGAGCCAATGATGGGCATGATGTCGATGAAGAGAAGACGAAGTGTGAAGATCAGTAGCGTGTCTCTGGAATCTTCCGTTTGGCAGAACGACTCACTGCACATCCTCACCAGCACCGCAGACTATCGTAGCATGAACGACTTCCTCATGAAGAAGGTTTGTGTGGTTCCTCGTTTATATCAAACACTTGAGGTTTAGTCATGCAAACATGTTCAGAAATGTAAGTAATGTAAGTTATTCATAAAACCATTCTTGTTTGCATTTGGTTGCATTCAGTATAGGTATGTTTTTAGACAAATTGCATGAAAATAGTTTTAAGAAAAAAATTTCTATTATCTTAAAAAAAAAATTGACTGTAGAAATGTCACTAAATTGTTTTCCAAATTAATTTTGAAGTATTAATAGCTTTGTGACAGTTTTTAAAGAATATAGTTTTACACAGTTCTAATTAGGGCTGGGCGGTATATACCGCACGATATATTATGCGCATCTCATCAGTAAAGCCGGTTCTTTGATTAGGGCTAAATCTCCGTCACCTGTATTTAGAAG
>JAUCNO010000585.1:511823-547694 GCA_032353835.1 Enteromius viviparus | reverse complement strand
TACACAGTGGAAAACCAAACAGAGCCGAGTCGAGTCGAGCCGAGGCGAGCTGGTACTGTGTAGTGGAAAAGCGCCATAATATGGACTGTTTGGCCTGGGAAGGCATTGTCATGGACTGTGCGGCCAAGGAGGGCATTTTCATTGTTTGGTAAGCCCAGGTGGGTCTCTCCGCCGCCCGCTCTGCCTGTTAAGGTGCTGTTACAGACTGTTCAGACCAGGAGGTCTTGGTCTGCGTTGCCCCGGAGGGCACTGCAATCGTCTGCCCTGCCCTGGAGGACATTGCCTCCATTGATTCCGCCCAGGTGGGCACCTTCACTGCCTGCTCTGCCCTGGAAGACGACTACAACGTCACAGAGGGCATTCCTGCCGACTGGTCTGCCCAAGTGGTCATCCCCGCCGTCGGCCCCGCCCTGGAGGGCGTTCCCGCTGCCTGGTAAGCCCAGGTGGGCTGTTCTGCTTATATAAATATGCATATATAAATATAAACTTTATTTTTGATTAGTAATATAGACTGCTAAGAGCTTCATTTGAAAAACTTTAAAGGTGTTTTTTTCAATATTTAAATGTTTTTGCTCCCTCAGATTCCAGATTTTCAAATAATTGCATTTCAGACAAATATTGTCCTCTCCTAACAAACCAGACATCAATGGAAAGATTATTTATTCATCTCCCAGATGATATACCCGACTAGTTTTTTGGTCCAGTGTGACAAAGCATTCTTATGTAGCACCGCTGTAAAACCCCTCCGTCTTTTTGAGGGTGTAATATCCTAAAACAGATGGCAATGAGTTACAGTAACTTTGCTCTCACCTGAGGCACTGGAGGTTTTGGGCGTGCGATGGGAGTTCCAGGCGGACGGTTGGCTCCAGCCCACTCGGGTCGAGGCGGACATTCGGATCAGATAGATGGTGTCGGGCTGCAGACCCTGCAGGAGGTACTGGGTGCAGTTCTCACTCGGGACGGGCAGCTCGATGGAGATCACCTGCTCATCCGAGGCCGTGCGATAGGACAGATTGTACGCAGAAACACGTCCACGACTGAGTTTGAGAGGAAGAGGCTGCCAGGATACCTGGATGTCTGTGGGACTGCGACTGGTCAGACTCAACTCCGGGGTACGGAGGGGCACTAGGGGTCAAAGACAGTGTTTTCCAAACTTTTTTTCGGCCATGACAGTTATAAATAAACCGAAATACACAACTAAGTGCTAAATTGATAAAAGGTAGAATTTTTTTTTAATAATTGTCACAATTGATATTTTAACTTGGTTTGACACTTTTTTGTAGATGTAGATAATGTAGATGTAACAGACAGCTACTGTTACACATATGTTACACACTGAGTCTGTTACACAGATACTTACACTTAAGTACAATCTTGATACACTTCATTTTAAGTAGCTTATTTCAGTGTACTTTACTAATTAGGTTGTCTAAAGTCTGCAACACATACAGTATGCAACAATCTTTTGGTTACTTAAGTAGCTGTGTAACACACTCGTCTGTTACGCATGTGTAACAGTAGCAGCCTGTTACATCTACATAATTACAGACGGCAAGTAAGACGAGGTGGAGTTATGAGATTTGACTGACAGTTTGAGGATCCACTGGTGTTACGAGACTTACTGTAGTCTTACTAAAAGTTCTTTTGAAAGCATTTCATTCGTTAAAAATGTATAAAACCTACCAATAGACATAACAATGACCTATAGAACTGATTTAAAATAATAATAACAAAATATAAGAGATGGAATGTTTTTGATAATTTCCCAAGGCACTCTCAGTAACCTGGCACAGTGGTTAGGAAACACTGGTGTAAATGTCCATTCACTCACCATCCTCTAGTGTGTCCTGCGTGACCTGCTCTGACATGCGACTGGCACCCATCGGCATGTAGGCTACAATATAGAACGTGTAGTTTCGCGCTGGTTCCAGATCGTCCACAATGTGGCTGGTCGTGTCATTCCCGATCACGGCCTGATACTCCTCGTTGTTCAGTCCTGCGAGTATAGATGCTATAATCAGTGCCATTTTTTTAATTCAGTCCATTGGAATTCTCCTCAACACTGGAGACTATTGATTGGTATCAAGTTAGAATCCAGGTGGTTTTATGCATTGGTTGGTGATTGGATGCTAAGATGTGGGAAAATGAAAGCTTTAAAGGGTAGGGTTTAAGGCGGGGTTTGATTGCATGCATAGGTTGGTAATTGGATGTTAAGATGTGGGAGTGGCACTCGATAGTGGATGTTGGTGACTGTGAGCTTGAATGAGCAGAGTTTAAGGCGTCACTTTGGTTCTGTTTGTCTGTTGTTGACTGGATGTTGAAATGTGGGTGAGGCAGATCTGAATGTGATTAGCTTGAAATAGGCAGGGTTTAAGCTGACTACATGATTGGAGTAGTCCTGCATTCATCACCAAAGAGAAGCCTTTTATTATGACGATACTATAAGGTAGAAAAACCCAATTGTTCATGATAAGATCTATAACATGCATTTAAAAACAGACTTGTGATAAATTGTGATATGGTTGAAGGAGGATAACAACTAGACATAACCAGCTGGTAACTTTATACCAGTTTCAAACACTAACCCTCAGACTTCATGTAATGTATAGAGTAGGCAATGACTTTATTCGCATTGTACTGCGGCCTCTCCCAGGCGAGTAAGATAGCCGAGCTTGAGATGGTTTCAGCATGGATGTTGCGCGGTGCACTGGGACGGTCCTCCGAAAGCACCACGATGAGACGGGACGTAGACAGTACCGAGCCTTGAGAGTTCTCCGCTTGGCACTGGTAAAAAGCGTCATCTTCCGGAATAATCTGGGTTATCACCAGTTTACTGGCACACAGTGACAAGACATATGTCAGTTTTTTACAGATTATGACGTTTTTTAGTGGTCTGCTAAAAGTGTTTGTCTATACATACTTGTTGTACATCTTGGTTCGTCCATTGGAGTGGATCACCTGACCGTTCTTAAACCAGGTGATTCGGGGAACAGGTGTCCCTTCGGCCTGACAGCTAAAACGGGCCGTACCAGCTCTGGGTCGAGTCTGACTCTCTGGTTTTTCTACTAGAGTCGGAGGAACTGCAAAACAGGAGTGACAATGTAGTGTGAACAAATTTTTCAGGACTATTCAAGAACATTATTATTGACAGTTAACATTCTTGGTGTGAATACTTATTAATTGTTTTATAATGTTACTGATCTTAATGTGAAAACTAACATAGTTATCGTTAATTTTTTTCTTGATGTAAACTCTAACATAGTTATTGTTAACATTTTTGTTATCGATGTAAGCTCTAACATAGTTATCGTTAATGTTTTCGTTCTCGATGTAAACACTAACATAGTCAGCGTAGTTTTTGTTCTCAATGTAAACACTAACATAGATACTGTTAACATTTAACATTTGAAACACTTACCTAGTTATTGTTAATGTTTACGTTGATGATGTAAATACTAAAATCAGTAGAGTTAATGTTCTAAATGTAAACACTAACATAGTTGTCGTTAATGTTTTTGTCCTCGATGTAATGTTCTTGTTGTGATTGCACAGTGCTGTGTATGCACTCTACCGACACATATTTCAGTTTAAACATGTAAAAGTGAATTATGAATCTGATAACCTATTTAATGAACACATTTTTGTGAAAACCTGAAATTCATTGTTTTTTTGTCTGTACTGTAGAACAAAATTAGACCTGTCTGAATTCCTGATAATTTTGCCAGCAGCGCTGAATGTTAAAATAGTTCTTGTTTTTGGTGTAAAGAGCTCTTGAGAAGTGTTTATGACGCAGCCGTTCTAACAGACATCTCTTACCAAGTACGGTGAGGTTTCCGGCCGATATAGTGTAGTTGCGTGTTCCAGGCGTTGTGGCGCGGCAAAGATACAAGCCGCTGTGATGAGCTTTTACAGCAGAGATGATCAGGTTCCCATTCCCCAGCACTCTGGCTCCGGACACGTCGATGGGTTTGGAGTCTGCTCGGCTCCAGGACACGAGCGGCCGAGGGTTTCCCTCCGCGAGACACTCCAGAACCGCAGACTGACCCAGCCCAGTGCTCATGTTCTGTGGTCCTGCGATGATGTGTGGTTTCATGAGAGGCCTCGGACCCGACGCTGCAAAGAGAACAAAGAAGATTCAGCCCCAAGCTACTGCTTCCTTTACTCCAGAAATGGATCTGATAATGATCACCGCTCATCCTCACAAAAACAGAGACCTGGAGTGATGGTCAGCTCGGCCTCTCGGCTCCTGACTCGACTGGCTGTGTTTGTTGCTAAGCAGCGATAATTCCCAGCATCCTGCATTGTCACATCGCGGATATGCAGCACTCCATTCGGCAAAACAGTGATTCTGTGACAAGCAGAATTATATTTTGAGTTAAACACTTAATAATAACTTAAACATGCATGTAATTGTTTTTGCATATTTTTGATTGCACACCTGTCTGAATCCAGAGGAAGAGATCTTTGGTTGAGTTCCCAGCTGATAACTGCTGGAGCACTGACGGCACAGGAGAATCTGACTACGGATCCCAGAGAGACTTCAGCAGGGACCGGGTGAGTAATGACCGACAGGACATCTGTAACAGTCAGCGGAAAAGACAGAAATCATTAACACTTTTGCATGTCCAGCATCAACACTGCATCCATTTATATCTCCCTAATGTGATGAGTTAAAAAGGGTCTCATCTAGACACAGTAATAGTTCTTTAAATAGAAATATAAAACAAAAAGGATGGAGCAAAATAGTGTTAGCCTTTTCTGCTTTTTGTTAACTGTATGATAAATAAAAGAAATTAAATAGATAGAATACATAAGGAATAGTGTTAGTATTAAAAGTTTTAAAATTTAGTGTTAGTTTTTTTGTTATTATTAAAGAAAACCAGCAGTTAGTAAATGAAAACATAGCAAGTTTAAAAAGGGGCAGGTTTTTTACTAATTCTATTTCAGTTTTGCAAAAGGAACATTTTTAAATGTATTCAAATGAATAAAAACATTAGACCCATTTTTACCCAACATAAAATGTTTTTAAAAAAAACTAAATATAAATAAAACTTATAATGGTATCTAATTGATACTAAAATAAACCATTAAAAATTAGTAACAGAAACAAAATATTTAAAACAAACTTATTTCATCTCCTTGTCAGGGCATTTTCTTTTTTTCATTTAGTTTAACTTTAATTTAGTTAAAACGTAATAAAAGAGGATATGAAAATAAAACATTTAGTAAATCCAAGATTAATTTTAAAACAGAAAAAAGTGCACTAAAAAATCTCTGGTTCACAAATATGTATAACTCAAATAGAGTCGGTGTAGAACTTAATATAGATCTAATATTAACACTATATTTATTGTTTATTAAGAGACTAGCAGTTTTTGGACCAACATCAGCAGCAAACAGTGAAAGTTCTTGGCCTTCCTTTCAAATCAATATAAATCCCTTTAAAACTAATCAGTTTACAGACCATAGACGAGTCGTCAGAATCAATAACGAGGTCTGAAAGATAAGAGTAAACGCTAACCAATAACACGAAACCTACTCGATCAGTTTCCTACACTCTCAACAGCCAGCGAATAAACCTGAGGGTCAAGCCATGAAATCAGACAAGAAATTATTATATATATGTGTGTTTATATGTTTACGAAGCACAGAACGCTCAGACAGATCTTAACTGTGATTGGCCCAGAGTGCACAGCAGCCAATAATAAACAGCTGCACTAATCAATCAATCAATGGACCAATGACAGTGAATAATGACTCTATATAGATGAGTGAGAATCAATGGCTCATATGAAACGAGTGTCGATGAGCATCCGACAGTGGGCATAACTCAGCTGATAAAGTGTGTAAAGAGTAATGAATTAAACGAGCAGCAAGCATCAATAGACCGCTGATCTGATTCTTCAGCACTGAAACAACAGCAGGACTTTTACACATTATTCAAAACAGTAAAATAAAGACTTGAGGGACACCAGCCCCTCTTTTTACCCATAAGACACTGGGTTTCCTCTCAGTGAAAGTTCATCTGCTGTGAAAGTCTGCACCTCACTGGTGTTCAGTGAAGACCAAGATCATTCGAAAGCTCCTTTATTCACACGTGACGATTAATTTGAGTGTTCAAACGCTTGGAAACCTTAACTGACTCATCAACAAACATTTATCCTGCACAGAAAAAACCCTCAAAAATACATGAGTTATTAATTGTTAATCAAATAATGTGCATTCGTGGTTCAATGTTACCTATAAATTATTTTGCGCAGAAAAACACACAGAAAAAAAAAAATCCTAAAAAGATTTATGAATAAGGAATATAAATATATATAAGTCTTTTATAATGACATGACTCAAAATAACAAGTTCATTTAGCAAAAAAGGAAAAATCTTAAGAAAATTGAATAAATAGGCTTAAATAAAATTGATAACAGGATTCCTTCTATAGTGTATACATTATATATAGTCACGTTCCTGTAAAAAATATCTAAACATCCTAAAATCAAAGCAAATATATATATACATATATTAAAACGTTCTGAAAAATGTATCAAAATGAATTGAACTTATGCAAAGAGAAAATATACCCAGATCTCCAGTGGTTTTGTTTTTAAAGTCTCGTGTGTGTTTTGTTTGAGATGGTGTCTCAAGAACGTTAAGATAAACTGGTTACACAGCTGCTGATATCCATCTCTTCAAAGAGACGACAGTATTTAAAGAAAGAGATCAGATTAAGAGTAAAACTGGAGTAAAAGAAAGTGTAAAACCATCAAAAGCACGTTTAATCCTTCATACTGCACGCTCGCTGTATTTATTACTGTAATACGTAGTAATAAACACACAGCGCAGTGTTGATCAGTGTGTGCTGAAAACAAGCCTCACTATTAAATCAGGCCTCTTTAGTGTGTGTGAGTGTGTGTCTGGTCAGCTGGGTTGTAAAGTCCAGATCAATGCCTAGGTCAAACAGCACAAAGGTTTCCTGCCAGAGGTCAGAGGTCAGTCAAGTCCAGTCCCAGACTCTGATTAAATGTGTTCAGGATGCATTTTAGTGTGAAATGAGGAATATAGACAGTATATGGATCTATATAAGTGAATATTAGCCTGTCGGCAAATTATATTTCATCCAAATGTTTATTTTATTTCTTTGTATTTAACATCATTTGATTAAGTATGATAATAAAGTACATAAATGCATTACAATAGCAAGAATTTAGTGCATAATGTGTTTAATTTGTATTAAAATACTATTAGAATCAAAAAACAAAGCCTGGTTTTCTTCGAGTAAAACATAGTTTTTTTTTTTATTTGTGTTTTCATTACATTTACATATATTTCACTAAATTAAGTTGCATATAAGTATCACTGAGATACTATTATAGTTTATTAATAGTTTTCTTTTTCTATTTTCATTTTAATTAAAGTCTGTGTAGTTTTTCTTCAGCTTGTGTTTGACTTGAACTTGATTTTAACTCTTTCTCCTGTTGTTCAGCTTGATCTCTGATCTAAACCCGTCCAAACAAAGCCCCGGCTGCTCCTCTATTGACCAACATTAGTGAATGGACCTCATGCATCAGTCAGGCCAGGATAAAGCCTGTCCCACAACCCCTGTGACCTCTGACCTCTCCCATCGGCCTCTGGACAGACGGCCACCGAAGCAAACCCTTAACCCTTCACATGCTGGCTTAACAACAGCATCTTGGGTATAAAGCTGCTGATTCTGTTTAGTACACTTTGCAGAATTATAAAACATACACATGATTATCAGTGAATATTAATTATTATTATTATTAGTTTTCCACAGCTAATGTCATAGGCTGTTATATTAAACCATCTACTCCGATTCAATAATGTCTATCAACAATATATGTTATATACTTATATCAGATTATTATATTATATTATTATTAAGTGTTGCTGATTAATTGAAATTCAATGTCATTTTTATATAATTATACCTGATTAACTGCATTACCTAGTAGTACTATAACCCTGATATTATAATTTTATTAATAAATATCTATTTTTGTAGTTTTGTTTGGGTTTTGGCTTTTTGAATTTTAAATGTAGTTTTAGTTATAGTTATTTTAGTACACCAGGTCAAACTAAATGAAAATTAGAAACATAAAATGACAAAGAATTAGTTTAAAGTTTTTTAAAAATTATTTAAATATTATTTATATTATATTTTATGTTTTTTGTATAGTTTTTTCAGTTTTTAAATTATTTAGTTTTTTTTATTTTTAAATAGTATTTATATTATTATGATTTAATTAGAAGAAATGTTTTTCTGGTTTTCTTTTATTGAACTATGAGTCAGTCCTGCTGGATATCTCTAGGAGTATATAGCAGTATAGCAGCTCTGATCTCTTTGTGAAGGTCAGATCTGAGCCGGTTCAATAGGCACAGCTGTTTCTCTGTCCACAGGTTCATGGCTGAACAAACGGCCCACAGCAGAGGTCAGCCGGGGCCAGCGGGACAAAAGACGCCAGCTATAGCCTTTAACAGATTCCTGTGAGTAAGTGAGGAAGAAACAATCCCTCAGCCAGTGAATCAGCTCAAACTCCAGCATCTTCAGCTCCTTCACTCAAGATCCTTCAGTATTTAACCCCCTTAAGACTTTCTACTTACACATATACTGGAAGAAACATCCTCAATCCTTAACAAAGTTAATTTCTCTTTCAAAGGTGGCTCATACGTGGCCTTTTACAACATTTCTATGTTGATTTTAGGAACAAAATCAGCAGAATTAGAGATTCAAAAAGCTAAAGGTTTAATTTGATGCCATTTTATTGAATTATAATGAATTATCTTTCAATATTATGCCTTTATATAGTCTTTATAAATATTGTTTAATATTTTACTTTTGTACTTTGTAGTTTGTGATATTTAATAGCAATTTCTGAGTGAAAAATAAGCAGTTGAGATTGTAACATTATTTAATCATTAGGTATAATTATAAAATGCATTAATACACTAAATTTGGTGTGCAACATTTTTTTTAAATTAAAATAATGTCACAACACAAAATAGGGCTCATGCTCTTGAATCTAAATATAATATGTTAATTTTTTTATGTTGGTTTTGGGCTTGTTTCAGTCAGTATTTGGTCTGCATTCATTTGTGGTACCTGAGACGGTAAGCCAGGATCTTCGGCTCAGGACGGCTCCGTATCTGTTGTGAGCGAGGCACTGATAGAAGCCCTGGTCTGATTGAGCTGAGCTGGAGATACAGAGCGAGCCGTTGGACAAGACTCGCACCCGGCCGCTCTCCTGAAGCTGGACGCTGTTCTTCCTCCAGCGCACGCCGATGGACGACTCGCCCTGAGCCTGACAGTCCAGAAGAACTCTCTGACCGACAGACGCAGACACGTCCTCGGGCTCAACGGTGAACGACAGCTCACTGAAGCTCAAAACACCTGCAGAAGAGCAGAAACTGGCATTATCAAACCATACTCTGCTTCAGCAAACAATGCAGTGCGTGGGTCTGAACAGAGCTAATCTATTTAGTCACGCTCAACTGAGGGAGAAGAATCGTGCTTCTGCTGGACACTGCTGCATTTTCACTCTGATCCTCATGACTTTGGCTGGTTTCATACAAATAAAAAGTGAAACAGCCCGTGTGTCACTGTGTTGAGGAGCTATTTATGCCTGATCTAACCCTTGAAATGGATTCTGTTCTTGCATCTTATAAAGTAGCCAGGTTGGCTCAGGCATATTGAGTTTTATATAACTGGTTTGATTCATGACATCCACTACAATAACATAAACATACTAGCTCAACTACTTTAAAAGTGTGTGTTTGCATTACTATCCTTACTATCTTTATTTATTTATTCATTTTTATTTTATAAAGGTACCTTAGCAAATTATATTAATAATATTTGAATCATTCAGGGTGGCTAAACCAATTAAAAAGCGTTATTTATTCATTCATTTATGTACACTCACCAAAATAAATCAATATATATATATATTATTATTATTATTATTTTTTTTTTTTAATTCAGCATTGCATATTTAACCGGATAAAATTTGCAGCTTAACGCTAATACAACTTTCTGCACCGCTAACTCCCTCTCTTTTTCTCAATATATATCAGTCTGTATATAATGGCAATATTTACTCAAACACTATCGTAACTGCTCAGATTCTGTTCAATTCCCATCCAAATAATCTAACAATAACTTCATTCACTCTAATCTGGATGAATCTGAGGTGTTATCGATAGTAAACGATCAGATTTTCTCGGTCTGAACCTGGACACCTCCAGCCTTTACGCACGAGATTCCAGTCAAACTACACGTAGATATAAGACGTCTTACCTGAAAACGACAAAACCCAGAGTAAAACCAGCAGATGCTGATGTGTTTTCCATTTCACGGACCCCATTTATCGACGATTGCCGGTCATTCCGTGAGTAAAATCCGCGCGCGTCCAGAGCGCGTGACGATTCCCGGAGATCCGATCACTGACTGAAGCTGAAGCTCGCGCTGCTCAGGCTTCACTCACGCCCCGCCCTCATCACATATTCACATCTCATTACGCGTCCAGGGTTATGTCACACTGTTACGACTGATCATCATGTCTGTAATATCCTCAGCATCTCTGAGGGGAGTATAACAGCAGATTCGTCATCGGAAGTCTTAGGACACATAAAACCTTTTTAAGGAATTTTGTGTTTGCTACATATATATATATATATATATATATATATATATACTTTTATGCAGCAAGTCGTTTTGTGGTTTATTTATTTTCATTTACCTTTTTTAATTTACACAACATACAAAGGTTCCTCTTTTATTATTTTTCCATACATGTACTTTTCTGAAAGGTAATAAAATATGAGTTGTTTAAATGCATGCAGGCGTATTAAGATGAGGACATGTGTTTATTATTGATCCTGTGAGCAGCTGCAGACCTCCACCCTCATCACACCCTGACCAGGCTTTCTCTTACATATACACTAATATTATATCAGAGGACAAGATGAACATGTGTATTCTCACTGTTACTGAACTATAGTGTTTATTAATTTTATTTATTTATTTATTTTTTCTTTATTTAAATTAATGTTTTATTGTATTCATTTATTTGTTAAACTGAATGAAAATGTTAAATGTTGCCTTTGTAACTAGATTTTAAATGTTTTACTTCGTTTTTAGTTATTTTAGTAAATTAAATTTATTTAAAATATTTTAATATATATATATATATATATATATATATATAAATAACTACTATTAATATTGTATGTACTTTTTGATTTTTTTATTTTCAATATTATTTTTTGTCACTTGTATCCTTTTTTTTATATTTATATCCAGTTTTTCTTCATTTTTCTTGCAGTTTCAGCTATGAGAATGAGAAATGTTACCTAGGAAATTGTATTTTAAATATTTGAGTTGATAGGGTTGGTACTGGTTTTGAAAACAGCGACAACAACGAAAATGGTTTATGGTTTTAGTTTAACTATAATTCCTCTATAGAATCAGAAGTAATAATAGTGCTGCTTTACTTAAAAACTTATGTTTTCAAAGTGATTTCAATACATTTGACAGCACGTTCTTATAAATCTCTGTGACATGAACATAAAGCTCAGCAGATGATGCACGTGTGTGTTTGTGTGCTCAGTTTAATCAGTTATTGATAAGTGACGATCACTGATTGATCACGGCTCCTCTCCCTCTCTCAGCACAGGTTATGCTGGAATATTATATTTGTGTTTTCTGAGGCTCGACAGCAGGCAGAGGATCAATAGACCTGAAGTCATTAGCATTGTGTGAATGTGTGCGGGGTCATGGGAAAGAGGCACAGCAGCTCTCATTGGTCAAAGCCACGGCCAGGGTGAACCCCCATCTCCACTACCTCTGACCTTTGACTCCTGGCTGGGGTAGAATGACCTCTATCCCCTCAGAAAGCACATATGATCGAATATGCAGAAGAGCATTTATTATCAGTGCTGTTTGATGCATCAGAAATCTGTATTGCTGTTTGTGATTTGAACAACAAAGTATTAAAATAGTTATTTTAGTATTAAAATATGATACTCATTTTATTTATAGTTTAACAAGTAGTTGTTATTTTCATTTTCATTTTTTATTTTTATTTTTGTCTAAAGTTATTTTGTGTTTATCATGTATTGAGTTTTTAAAATGTCAATTTTATCAATTTTACTTGTAAAACTACATTAAAAATATAAAAAAAGGGAAATGTTACTTTGACAAATAGCATAGGTATTATACCGAAATTTTATAGATTTATATTGCTGATTTTGTAAAGAGTTGGTGATATCCCAGCATCCATTGCAGTCATGATATGATATGGTGGTTTTCTTTTGCTGCAGTGTCACTATCAACCAGAGGGCGCCGTTATGCTTAAACCAGACAAACACACTCCAGACAGCACAAGTGTTGTTAAAAAAATGTTTATTGGCTTTTAAAACCACTTAAAAAATCTCACCTGTGAGTACTTTCCATTGGAAAAAAAAGAAAAAAAAAGAACAAAACATCGCTGAAACGCTTCTGCAATATTAACAAGCTACTGTCCACATAGAGCAGATAAACCAGCACATCAGAGGCTCAAATCTACAGATCCGAATGGAAAGATAGAATGGACATGATTGACCTGACGAACGACATCTGCAGCGTCAAACCCTGTGTATCAAAAGAGGACTGGGGTCTTACTGCTAAAATAAAAAACGGTAATTAATCAGTGCCTTCATAAACGCCAGAACATAAAAAATATTTACAGCTTTCTTCACATAGGCAGTTTTATATATATATAGATGTATATATATATATAAATAAAAAGACAAAATTAAGATATATTCAAAACAAAAAACAAGAACAACATTCATGAACAGAAACAACCTTATTTTAACTTAGTAAACATTGTAAAATGCATATAGCTTCTGAAGAACTATTGTCCCCTCGTCCTGTTTTGATTGGCTAAAGGAGTGGTCACAACAAATACTACCATAGATAGTTTAACATACATGCGCACATACAGTCATTTTATAACATGGTAAAGCATGTTGGCTTTTTCTTTCTTTTTTTTTTAACTTGATGTCATTTTCAAATATCGTATTTTTTTTCTCAAGTACAAGAAGTCGTACAACACGGATCTCATTGAGATTAGAGCTCATTGCTACACAAGGCAATTATTCATTGTCGTTTTCGAGCATGAGTGAGTTATTCCCCTATTTATTGTCATTAGAAAAAAATCAACACGGTCACCAATTGTTGTTCGTCGACAGAAAAAGAAATGCAACTTTTAGTGCAATATGATGAACGTTTTCAAACCATTTCCATTTTCTGCTCCATTGATTCGTCTCTGCACACCACATTTAGCTATGTCACGATTAAATTAACTTAATATTTAAGCCTTATTTAATTTCTTTTTTTTCTCTTGATAAATCCATGCTATTATATCCTCTCTTCATTTACACATCACATCTGCGTACGCAGGAACCAATAAACTCCTAAGAAAAATGGTACATTAGCAAGCTACAGACCCAACATTTACTAGCACATCACAGGAAGCCAGAAACGTAACAAGCGAAATATCGTGCTGGCTATGGACTCGTTATGATCAGCGTTTTCTTCTTAAGGGCACTCGAATCTACCTACAAATCATCACCATTAGCATCTTGACAAAATGGAAATCTCATGATGACAACTATGTCCTTTTTACAAATGTCGCACTACTAGCCAAGAAACGTGGCCTTCGTGAACTTGTACAACATGCTCCCCATCTATACATCCTCCATATACATAATTTACACAAATGCAAATTCACCAACTGTCAAAACGGACAAAAACAGTCGAGATCCCTTTTAGATGACGAGCGATTGAAGATGGAAACCTCAATGGTTTGCAATCTCTTGTTCTTCCTCAGTTGCTCTTTGGTATGGAGTTAAGGCTGGAGAAATTACACAGGTTGGCCTGTTGATCTCGAGTTGGTAAGAATATCTAGCCATCACCATACCATCATCACTACCAGTTTGAAATGATGTGCTAAAAAGCCTAAGAAATGGCTAGCAACCATCTGAACATGGAGGATTGCTAATTCACCACAAGTGCACCTAGTCCGTTCTTTTGAGAAATTTTTGAATTCAGAAGCCTTTAATGAGGTGGAATAAGGCCTTAGACTCTGGAAATAAGGCAGACGAGTCTTATCTTCCCATTTTTCTAAAATAAAACAGACCAAAAGGTCTCATCCCGCCCCAACAGTTTGGATTTAACAGTACAAGTAATATGGCCTTGAATACCTTTTTTCCCCAAAAATGTGTAAAATCACTTTGACAAAACAAATGACGGCTAATGAAACGTACAGTAAATGTGATTCTTTAAGTCAGCACCAAGTAGCACCTAAGATCATTGCAGTTCATTGAACTGACTGATTGATGATATGTAGATGTGTTATTTCACCTCAGCTCTACTTGTGATATTTGGGGGACCTCTTTTGAAATGTTTTGGTCTCCTATCAAACTCGCAAAGCCACATTGTAGGATCCTTAAACACCTGTCTAGAAAGGGTGTTTCCCCAAAGTTAACGATTCTTTACTTGGAATATTGAATTTCATTGGAATACAAGAGCAAATTTTGCATTCAGGTTCTCAATATGCACTATGGTTTTAAGAGGAAGGAAATATATAAAAAAGGGCTATGCTTGTGCACCAAATTCTGTCTCATTATACTGAACGTAAACGTTCACTACCAGCTGGAACCAGAGGAAATATCTGACCCTACACTATAAATGACTTCTGAATGGGGAGAAATGACTGGAATGACCCATGAAATCATACGACGAGAATGCAAACAAAACAACTGTAAAAAATTCAGATATAGCACATGCCTGTAAGAGATTTACCTCAGGCTGGCACTTTAAACTGGACAGTCCAATGCGTCCAGATTTTTGCTGCACAGACACGTCATTCAATACTTTTGTACATAAAGGATACACAAAACGTCACAATAAAAAATAAAAAAAAACGCAGAACAGAAACCATAAATATTAGCAACGACAACAACAGCAACATCTACAGTAAATGAACAGGAAATAATATTATCCCAACATTTCCACGGTGGGCTGGTCTTTATTCTCCAGCCAATCAAAACCAGCAGAATTTACAGTATCACTGCAAATCTGCTGAAACAGAGGATCGTTCTTCAGTTCTTCCAGTGTGGCGTCTTCATATTGGTCCTGCTGCTGACTAGGATCAAACAGCAAATTTGGGTCCAAAGTGTTCAAGTCGGTAATGCTACTCGAAAGGTCAGAAGTCAACCGGATATCGCTGGAAAAGTCAGAGGCGACAGCACTAAGTTCTGACGCCACTTGGCCAACGAGTTGCGAACTGGGATTGAGGCTATCCTCCCCCAAGAGATCCTTGACAGTAGTGTTAAAGTCCAGCTGCTCTTGCTGCTCCTGATCCACAACCTGCTGTGAGGTTTGGGTCAACAAGTGCTGCTGGCTGAGATCTGGGTCAACCTGTAGCGGTTGTTGGTCCGGCAAATGCAACCGTTGGTCCTGGAGCTGCAACTGTGGGTCTTGAAGTTGCAGCTGTTGGTCTTGGAGTTGTAATTGCTGATCTGGAAGTTCCAGCTGTTGATTTTGTAGCTGTAGCTGCTGGTTTTGCAGCTCCAATTCTGGTTCTTGGAGCTGAAGCTGCTCTTCCGGCTGTTGCAATCCAGAGCCTGATTGTGCTTGACTGTCACCACTTGAGAAGGTGACTTCATCCTCCCCAGTGCTTATGAGGTAACCCGTCTTCTGGAAGTCAAAGGGCGAAGGGCTTGAGTCCAGAGGGAGCTGCTGGTTCTGAGAGTTAGGGCCTCCAGAGAAGCTTGTCTCCAGGATTTGGGTTAAGTTCATCCGTGCTGTGTAATTGGCAGGTAGGTTGTTTACGCCTAGCCCTCGCACTGCATCATCTCCATCCGTGTCCATCTTGCTAAGGAGCACAGTGGTGATCTTAGCACTATTGCTTTGCTGCGCCTGGTGACTGACGGGCAGCAGCTCAGACTGCATCATGATGTTCAGCGGAACTGACTGGCTCCTCTGGGCCAAGCTGCTGGCACTGACAACAGACTGGTTGTTGGACAAAATGTTCAGGACCTCAGATGTCAGGGGGCAATTAAAGGGAGAAACGACAGACCGTGGAGTGGTGACTGTTTGTGCAGTGGTGCCACTGAGGTTACGCTGGCGAACTGCCGGGCTAACGCTGCGACACCTGAAGGTTCCCCCTGCAGATGCAGATATGCTTCCAGCCCCTTTGTTGTCCAAAGGAGCTGGGACAGCAAAACTTTCTTGCTTACTACTAAGTGTGGTTTGCTGTCCTTGTTGCACTGGGGAAACAGTTGTCAACCTTCCCAAGTTTCCATCTGGATGCCTTGACTGACACTGGAGGGATTGACCTGGGATGGCAAAAGCGTGTGGTTTACGGAAGTGGTCCTCGACCAGATCCTGGTAACTGGGCAGGATGCCAATGGTGGAGCTGGTGGAGATAACAGGAGATCCTGCTGTGCTGTTGTACCTGTTGTTGATCCACTCCAGCTTGGCTTTATCTGGATGGGTGGCCATTGGTCTTTGCATGGGTTTCACTGGACTGCTGGACACAACGCTTCCATCATGATATCCAGTTATACTGGAGTTTATAGGAGTGAATGCAAAGGGATTGCGGCATTCAATGGGACTTGGAGGAACACTGCTGCTGCAGTTTGACAGTGGAGTGCTGATGGGTGTATGGCGCCCACCTAAGATGCTATCCACAGGGGTAACAGGTGCCATTCGAGAACAAGGGCTTTCTCTGGTCAAGCTATGGCCCCCTGGTAGCATCTCGGAGGTAGGAGTTGGAGTAGGTGTTGGTGTTGGCGTGGGTGTCGGAGTTGGCGTGTGGATTGGAGTGGCACTACTGTGGGAGGAATGATAGAACTGTGTACTTGTCTGATGGGGCGACAGGATTGTTCCTTGGCCAACTGTGGCTTGACCTTGTAGGGATATATCAACACAACTCAGGTAGGATTGCAAGCTGCTATTCAGCTTCATCTGTTCCTCCATCTGCACAAGTTCTTCTACAATACTGTCCTGGGTCATATCATCATCATTGAAGGGGAAATAGTCTATGCTTGATTGGGCTCCAGCAAAATCAACAATGTCCTGCTGAAGAGTGAGCTGACCGGTGGTCTCAGCTGCCTGGGCCATCAACGGTAACGGATTAGCTGCAATCTGCTTGTGTCCTACTTGCATCTGTTGCGAGTAGTCTTGCAGCGAACTCTTGAGCTCACTTACAGCAGATACCTCCTGAGAATCATGACTGCTGATTTGTTGGTGACTTGGGATTTGCTGCAGTAAAGCTGTGCTATTACCAGAAGCAGTTTCATTCAAGGTAATACTGGCAACTTCATTTTCCATTTGTGAAGAGCTCTTATGATTAACAGTCTGAGAGGTGTTCAGAGCTCCAATGGGGGTGTCAGAAAGAGACAGGATTTGAGTCGGAAGAGAGCTACTTTGTTTTAGCGTAACTTTGCAAGGAGCACTCTCTGGTCTTGCTGGGGTGCTCTGAATCTTCTTAGCTGCTATTACAATACCAGGCTTGGTATTGCAGCTAACATCCAAAGGTTGCTGGGAAATGAATACTCTTTTAACTGGGATTGTATGGGTTTCCAAAACAGATGCAGAGCGTTTTCGAGGGCTTTTTGAACAGAGGACAGCATCTTTAGAGGAAGTGCTTGCAGTTGCCACCGCACAAATGGATGACAGTTCAGCATCTACATTCTGGCTAGTAACAGTTAAATACAAAGTACTTTCTGGCTGATTGTTGTTGTTATTGCTGCTCGGGGCAAGAGCCCCCATGATTGTACTCGAAGGGGTTGTAGAGTCACTCTTGGCCCTTGTCACTCTCTCAGGCACAGGGGATGCCTTAATAAAAAGAGAGGGTTCACTGGAAGCCCTGAATTTAGTGGCTCTTTCGTTCTTTAGTCCTGTACTTGCCCCTGATGCAGTGCTTTGTTTGTCAACAGCAATAGCTGAGTTAATGTCATTCACAGCCTCAAATGTCACTTTTACCTCATTGGTAACAGTGGACGCTGATGGGATAAGGGTCATGGATGTACGTCCAGCTTTCCCAGATGACTGAAGAGACATGACAGATGCCCCATTCTGACCTTGAAGGGCTTGGCTAGATTCCTCCAGGGAAGCTGTGCTACTGACACCCGCTGAAGCAGGTCGCAAGGGGGTAGGAGTACTACTACTACTACTGCTACTGTTTGGCGCTAATGAAATTGCTGTCATCTTGACCACATTTACAGAGCTAACGTGGGGCGTGGGCATCACTGTCTTGATGGGACTGTTGGTGATGAGGAGCGTTGGGGGCGAGCGAAGGGCAATGGTGCTTGTGGCAGATGGTTTAGGTAATATCTGAGCATAACGGTGTCTAGCCAACCTGTCACCAACTGGGCTTGCAGGGATATTTTGGGGTGTTTTTGGAGACTGCTTAACAGGTTGCGTCACAACTTGAAAGTTAACAGGTACAACTTTTCCCTCCGCTGCCCCAACAGGACTTGGAGAGGTCATCAGTTGCCTGTTTCTCTGAACCTGCAAACAAAAGCACAATCTAAGTCACTTGTCCATTCAGCAATGTCATTTCATCCATACCCTGGTATTGAACAAAATTTCCTTACCGTGATTGGACTTGGAACAGCAGCGACCACAATGCCTATGGTTGGCTGAGGGGACAGTAGTGCAGGACTTCCAGAGGTCAGGCTGGATCCAGGGCCAGGTGTGCCCGCCTCTGCCCTTCTTGCCTGGGCATCGGTGGGCAAAGGAGAGGTGAGCTTCTGCTCCTGCTGTTTCTTCTGGATCTTCCGCTGCAGCTGCTGTTTGGCATCTACAGAAGGCGAAGGGAGGGTCTTCACTTGGGGCTGGAATGAGTTGGCTTCACCAGTTGGCACAAAGGCAGAGGCAGGCGTAGGGGTTTTCATACCTGATTTATAAATCAAAAAGATTCAAGTAAGAAGCAAAAAAATGTAAACCAGCAGCTGCTATGATCAATCTAGATTCATATGCAAGGGCATTTTTTTCTTGCCTGTTGGGGTTCCAGTCATAACAGTCAGAGCTGCCATGGACTTAGTGCCTATATAATGACTGTTGAGAAGAAAGCGTGCCAGCTCCTCTACGCTGTCAAACTGGCGACTCAAAACCTTCTGAGCCCATTCGCAGACCAGACCACAAGCAGCCGAACGCATCTCATCCTCAGCACTAGGAGACTGTCCAGTCGACTCCAACAACTCACACTAAAGAATAGGAGGGATAAGAGGGGATTTGCTTATCAAACCTACACATAATGTTGTTGTAATTAATAATTAGGGCACTTAAAATGAACTGATATGAATCTTTTGTTTCAGATATTGACAGGAATTGGATACTGACCCCATCTCCTGATTTGTGCAAGTCCAGGTTAGGGAGTGATGGCATGTGCACAAATGCTTTTTTTCTCAGCCCGCTGTAGCAGTACGTAATGCATTGTAAAGGTTCACAACAATTCTCAATACATACAAAATTTGTCAAAAGGAAACACTCTCATGCATTAGGTGCACTGAAAGCTGCAATCTACACCATTCAAAACATTTCTCCCCACACAAAAGGATATTTTGATTTCCCCCTCATGCCCAAACGGCGTGCCTTCATGTTTGGAAAAACATTTTTCATGATCTTTCCGAAATCAGCTGCGCTTAAAGGATGGTAGCCCAGATTGTCGCAATAACTCCTGAAACACAGCATTAGAAACTGATGAGTACAAGTGAATACAACTTCTGTTCATTACTGCAGCATTAAACCACTCACTTGTATTCATCGTACACCTCTTGTTTTGGCAGTGAGGTTTCCGGATGCTCTTCCAAGTGATTCCGGATCCAGTTGAACGCATACATCTGTTGAGTCCGGCTGGACGACATGGAGTTCTGGTCGCTATTGGGAAAACAGAGGAAAAGAGGGCTTGAAACAGGAATGGTGTAGCACCAGAAAGCTGTGTGTAAGTCTTTTGGTCCTGTATTATATATCATGTAACATATTCATTTCCCTTTATGTAGTTAAAGTTGTAGTACCATATCGCAGGACTTGCAGAGCCCCTCTGATTTTCAGTTCTATTGGACATCATGTTGGGAAAGAGGGGTTGACATGATGGACAGATAAGGGGAAACAAATGACAAAACACAGGAAGCTTGGTATTGCAATGTCATAATTTACACAAAATATATTTGAATGGTGAAATGATTAGCTTGAATGAATCATGAATCAATGTGAAGCTGACAACAAATGCAAAATTAGACAATATTACAAAATAATGATACTTGCATATGCTTTGATTTTTTGTTTCATAAATGCATTTTCATACACGCATGTTTCACTGAATGTAAACATGAGTCAATCATAATTATCAGACATATGAATGTCTTTGATATTGCAAAGCACAAAAATCACAAATGGTTCATGAGGTGTTGAAATCATAAAAGGAGAGGAGGGGGATATGGAAAGGAATAAGATAGTTAAAAAAATAATAAGTACCTTTTGTCATTGCCACTACTGGGACCAGAAGGCAACTTAAGGTAGAGGTAGAGCTTTTCGATATCTGTAAACTTCTCAACATCTTGCTGTGTGAATGAACAATGCAAGGATGATGAGACAAGGGCATTTCACACGGGATTAACATTAATATTTTTGAATCAAAAGCATGTTAACAGTCACGTGCAAGTATTTCATGTAATCAAAGTGTTCAAACCTATGTAAATGCATTCTTCCCATAAAAAAAAAAGATTAAAGTCACACCACATTTTTAAGAACAATATATATATTTTTTCCAATAAAAGTTTATTTTGATGGCTGAAAAAGTCACCACCTTGTTTAAATCATTAGATGTATAATAAAGCATTATGTTAAAAGTTGCTTCATTAATTGGATAGAGTCACACTAGTTTATTTACTTAATTTTTACTCAAAAAACTAATACTTAGCAAGAGCAACATTCATTGAAATTTGTTAAAACATTTGCAGGCTTTTATTTTTATTTTAATGATTTAATGACATGTCATGCATTTCAGTTTTTCCTAGGTCTGCAAGATTTATCATATTTTAATCATGATTGTAATTTTCACTTATTGATTATTAAAGCTTGGTCTGTCATACTTGCTATAAATCTCCTGACTATATCGTTTGCAAAAAAAAATTTGAATAATTTGATTGAAACATAAGTTAAATCAAGCACAATAACTGTGGTCATTAGTTTTTAACCATAATCGTTCAGCCTTAGTTTCTCCCAATAATAGTTTATATACTTGGTTAAAAATTCTTCTGCAGCAGAAATGTAATTTTTTTCCCCTCCGAAACATGTGATTATTATTACGATGCACACTATCAAATTCCACACCGCTATCACACACTAAAATTCACTTGCAGGCTTTGATTTTTGGCCCCTGGAAAGCCCCGCGGCTCATGACATCATTGTCTTCTCCTGTTTTCAGTACTGCAAGGTTGTGGAGCTCCTGGAGACGTCCAGGCACACAGCACTGAAGCGTGTCTGCGCATATAACCAGCCCTGCTCTTAGCCAGTTGCCATGTAAACCCTGACAGTAAACTTGCATGTCAATGCTGACACACTGGCAACATGTCGTTTCAGCAGAGGCTACGCCCACCTCGCATTTAATTGGCTGGTGAGAATGAATTCCTCTCACCTAGTCCTATTCTATTCGCCTCTTTGTTGCTAGGGGAAACCGGCGCTCATGAATGGGGTGAGGCTTGACAGCCAATGAGAGTAAATAAAAAAAATAAAAGACAATTCACTGTTATTTCCTAAATTTAGCAGGTAGCCGTCACAAATCCTTCCATCCAAAGCAAGCAGCCTTGTTCTTTTTCTGCGTGATTCTTTAAAGACTAAACTCCTCCAATAATCACTATAATTATTGATGAGCATCATTCTAATGCAATATGATGTATGTAAAGAATATCTTGCACCTGATTGGCTGTAGAGCAGCAACAGGTGTTACTAGCCAATCACTGAGCAACAAAACAACGTGCTCTTTTTGCGTGTATACTGTACATACTGTACTGTGTATACGGCACATTGTATTCTAGCACATTGTACGTTGCTTTTACAAACAGCTATGAAAGAGTTATTTTTAGAACTTTGAACATTGGTGTCTTTTATCATATTGCTTTTCCATTTTATTAAAGTAATGTGCTGCTCTTTGTCATGCTGTCCCAAACACTCACTCATTAACCATGGTAAAACAACAACAACGGTAACAGTTTAAAATAAGGTCCATTAGTTATTAACATTAACAAAAATTAATAAATACTGTAGAAGTAGTGTTAATTTCAGCATTTACTAATGCATTATTAAAATCACTAGCTGTATTTGTTAACATTAGTTAATGCACTGTAAACTTACATGAACTAACAATAACCCATATTTTCATAAACATAAACAAAGATGAATACATATTGTAATATGTAACTTTTTTATTTTTGATCCACTTCAAATGTTAATCACTGTAATTTCCTTCCATTTTAGTCTATTCAAACCCACTCTATCTCCGTCTATTTAATTCCAAACTTACACAACTGCATTTCGTTCCAATCTACTCCATTTCAACTCTATTCAATTTGATCCCACTCTATTCAATTTGATTCAACCCTATTCAATTCAATTCCATTTCATTCTATTCAATTTTTTCTGGGTTCAAATCATTTCAGTAATTCAGTTCACTGTGCTTGGGGCTTACGCAATTAATCAAAACATAACAAACATACAGAGGGAATAAACTAATTCTACATAATGCTATTACAATATACTGTTACACTGGTGTACTTTTAATTGTATAATTGTTACACTTTTTGCTTTAAATATTTAGATTCTACTTCTCTTTTAATGCAACAATAATGTCATACATATTAAATATAGTCAAAAGACTATTAGATATTGTCCAGTATATCCGAAAGTACATGTACAAAAAAAAAAGGTTATTACTGCTAAGATGCTAAAAACATATAAATGTTTTCAAATAAACGTGTTAGTATTTTAAAATGCTAGTACTTACGTTAGTCCTTTCAAATCTTTAAAACATGTTAGTACTTTCTTTAAAAAGCAAAATAATCTTAGTATTTTAAATGGCAAAAAATTTTAGTACTTTGTTGATATGTTAATACTTTCAATGGTAAATAAGTTATTACTTTAAAATATTGAATTTTTTTTTTATTTGTTTAAAACATAAAAATAAAACGTTAAAATCTGTTTTAACAAATGTTTTACTGCATTGAAAACATGTTAAGACTTTAATGTTAAAGGTTAATACTGTTATATGCAAAAAAACATGTTAGCACTTTATTTATAATGTTAAAAACATTAGTAGCCTATTTCTAACTGTTAATCATATGATAGTAGCTTGTTACTTTAAAATGCTTGAAAATGCTAGAATTTCAGACATAACGCGTTGCTGAAAACATGTTAGCACTTTTAAAAGTTAAAAACATGTCAGATAAACAGGGAACTGAACGATTTTGGAAAGATGATAAATAAAACAAAGCAATTTTGGTGCGAATATTGGTGTAAATCCTACAAATATGCTAAAGAACTACGCAACTATATAACATCAATTGTATCATAATAAATGACAATGCAGACACACTCTCTTGTTGAGTTGACAGATGACTATGGGTAACTATGATGACAAATGCACTGTTTCGATAAAAGTGAGCGGCCTTCAGATGACACACACACAAGAGCTGGAACTAAAAATAAATCCCACCATCACACAGTAATGAATATCACTAACACATTCTTTACACAATCAGAATCGTCTCAAAATGAAGACTCTCATATGAATTACCTCATTCACAGCTCATGAACACATCTGTGTGAACGCAATGCTTCTACATCTAAAGACAGCATGCTGAATCTGCATTTTTAAATGTTTTTAATAAGATACTATCACTGCAGCACGTTGTAATCGTCTGTATTCAATTCTATCATCTATACTTGCCTAAGTGTGCATTATACACCTAGAGCCCTTGACACACAATACTGTATCCCATGATGCACTCCACTTTTAGTGATAAATGAACAAGATGCTGGTCTGCCTGGTTCACCAGTAACTGATGCTGATTACTAGTTGGCTGTTTAACACCATATAAAGTTCATTCACAAAAACAGAGAACTCTGGTTTTAACCATTTTTAAAAATCATGTTTTTCTTTGTGTATATTGAAATCAAACAACAGTTGGGTTATTTTGACTAGGTTTAAAAAATAACGCCAACTAACGCAACAAAACATAACATAATAAAACACATGGATATAAAACTGAGTTAGCCTGTCTGTTTCTTTGTCTAATTCTAAAAATCATAATTAACAATGACAAAACAATATCCAATAATTCAATAGTATTTCCTAAAATCAAAACGCAAACTTAAGCATTTTTTTTTTTTATATTTAATAGAAACCCTAAATTATTCCCATCAAAAGCATTATTAACTAAATATATTTTTTAAATGTAATCTTTCTAACGCAATATTATCTCTAGAAATGCAAATTCATCTTATTAACAGCGGCAATAGCAATAAAACTTTAATATTCATTAATAGCTACATTTATAAATGATATTACAGTTTAATACGGTTTACACTCGTCGAGCAGCGTTAATATAGAATGCTTTTGCTCTGAACATCGCTCATGCAGAATTAAGATTATCTGGATATACAGAAACTGGAAGCACATTTCCTAAACGTTCATAATTAATAACAGGAGAGACTTACCAATATACTCTCCACTTTTGATTGTACAGATTTGCTGTAAAAAAGAAAAGCAGATTATTAGAGCAGTTGTGTATGAGCACAGTGAGAAGGGTTTCTAATAACAGATGGTGCTTGTGCTCATTTATATTTAGATAAAAGAATTTGTAGAAAAAGCACAGACTCTTCTGTTATTCTTAATAAAAGTCAAAGGTCAAGTCAGGGCAACACTAGCCTACTCGACTAACAGGTATGTTGTTTCAGGAAAAATTAAGCTTTTATTGCATCTAGAATCATTTTCATGTCTGATCTTAAAGTGGACTTTAACTTAATCAAGCATTCGTGCAAGACAATCAGACATCATCCCTGAGCAGCAGAAATCTGACAGTGCCTGTAGAAACAAATGTACCGAGATCAGCTTAGTATCATCATGGCATGCAATGACATCATCAATCCATGCAATAAAATCAGACGTATCAAAGCAATTATGACGACAACACAATTTAAAATCAGACATCATGTGCAAATAATGCAAGCATGTCATTTCACTCCCATGATTTCTTTGCTTGGATATGACGCCTGATTTTACTGCATGGGGATATTGTTTTGTCTCACTGGTGTTCTGATGTCATTGCATGGCATATCTTATGCCTGATCTTATATGATAAAGTCTGATTTCTAATGCTGGGCTATTCTGATGTCACTGCATGGAACGTCTGATTTCATTGCATTTGGATGCATGGTGATGATGTCTGATTTGGTCTCTTAGATTTTTTTTTTATGTCATTGCACATCCTTTGCAACCGCATCCATAGAAAATCAGACATCACATGCAAGAAAGGAAATCAGACATCCAAATGAAATTAGAAATCAGATATAAGCTTGGTGAGATTAGAAAATCCACAAATAAAACCCGATATCATATGAAAGCAAATAAAATCAGACTATCACATACTAGACATAATCACATGCTCTTAACACCAAATATGACACGCAACGAAATCACACAATTCCTAGAATTATAATAGAGGCCTGCTGTCCATATGACATCACACGTCCTATGTAAACAATCAAACATTGCATGCAAAGAAGTCAGACATCCCCATGCACTGAAACCAGGTATTGTTCGAGATGCAATGAAATAAGAGAAAATCCATGCAATAACTTCACGCATCCAGATGCAATGGAAATAGAAGCAATGGAATGACATCATTGCATTTAAAATCGGTGACGAGAATATCCAAGCAATGAAATCAGACAGTGTAATGCAATTATAAAGCGGCCATATTCACATGCACTGCAGCCAGATATGCCATGCACCGAGATCCTACACTGAAATACAGGCCTGCTGACATCAAACACCTATGTAAACAATCAAAGATCGCACGCACGCAATTCATCAGACACCCCGTAACAAACGCGAGCCGTCATATGCAAGCAAGGTGCTCGGTCTCTCTCTCTGAGTGCTGATGCGCAGGGGTGTTTTTGAGATCGGATCTCTTACCAAATTGAGTTCTTGATCTTGTTGTACTGCTGCGCCGTCGCCTCGGGGCTCTGCAGGGACGCTCCGGGAGCGCCGGGCTGTTGTTGTTGATCATCAGCCATCACGGTGAGATTCATGCATGGGAGGAGGAGGAGGAGCAGGAGGAAGAGGAGGACAGCTTCAGCGTGTAGGCCTCATTTGAGCGCATAACGCCCGGAGCCGAGGTCAGACGAGCCTTTTACCGGAAGCACGGACCGAGCAGCACGGGCCCGGCGCTTGTGTTCGGACGCATAAACGGCGACGGACGAGAACGCAGCGGAAAAACACGGAGATTCTCGGTGCGGCGGACAGAAACAGCAGCAGCAGCAGCCGCCACGGACCGAGCTGCAGGCGGAGACTGCGCATGCGCACGGGCACGCGTGCATGTGCGCGCGCTCGAGTCCCAAACACTTCAGAGGACGCTGTGTTTGTTTGTTTGCAAAAAAAAATATATTCAGAAATAAAGATAACAATGTATTTATTATTAGTAGTATAACTATATATATAGTAGTATAATTACTACTACTAGTAGTAATAGTTGTTGTTTATTTATCGTTATTCTAAATATAAACGACATTGTTTTAGGGGCAAGGTTTCGTGTTTTTTATTAAAAAAATCTGAACAAAACTGAAACAGAAATGAAGTTAAGAAGGTAACAGTGTATCAGTATTGTAAAAGTGAGTACAATTTGTTTAAGGAGCAAACTCTCTCTTTTTGCTTTTAACCCTTTGCAAAGAAAAAAGGTCAAGGGCTAATATTATAGTACTTTTATTGATTCAGATAAATATATTGATAAGTCTAAAAACAAGTAGCCTTTGAGCTGCTCAACGTGCAGCGGTATAACATCCTAAAAACGTGCTATTACCAGTTCACTGTAGCCAATACTAGCTAAACCACTAGTTGTTTGGATTTAGTTATTCTTCAGTATAAATTAAAAAAATCTTTTTTTTTTGAAGAAAGATTTTCAAGTTTTTACATAAACTCCATGTATGAGACTAAAATGGTCTTGTATATAAATAATAAAAGCCTTATAATAATAATAATAATTTATGGTAACAGTTAACTTTATTAACCTACATTGTGTGAATCTTTGGGAGGAAACGGTTTAGTAAAACGTTCAATAAAATCTAAAAATGTCTAAAGGTTACTGCAGGGATTTGGACTGAATGTAGTAATTATCATTAACCTAATTTAAAACAAGTGCTAAGAATAAAGTACCATTCTTTCAGAACCACAAAATCAGGTAGCGCCATGTTTATTATTATTTTCTGGAATGAATGAAACCAGGCTGTGCTGGACAGATGCAAAACCTCATAAATGAGTTTAGAAAGTTCAGAAATGACATGATAAGTGACGTTTCTACAGGAAGTAACACAACGAGCCTCACAGCCTCGTTTTCTTCTGAGGGTAAATCCAATATGGGGCCGAACCCGATTAAACTCGCTGCTGTGACATTTATTTTATTATTGCTTCGGTCTTGTAAATCATTTAAACATGCCAATGAAGCTTTATTAGTCTCCAATTTGAGTGTGAATTCACCAAAACAATTCTACACTGCCCTCTGCTGGTGACACAGAATAGAGTTAATAATTCTACACTGCCGCTTGCTGTCGAGACACGGTTAATATACCTCTATTATCAGTCTCTACTGCTCTCTGCTGGGGATAAACGCACAACAACACCAATAACATCTCTACACTGACTACACTCCACCCTGCTGCTAGGAAATGTTCTCTGACTTCGTATTTATGTTTACATTTTGACAAATTTTATATGCACAGCAACATAACTTTAATTCTTTTCTTCTGCACTATCATATTGCGTTATATTCTATTGTCACATCATTTTGAATAAACAGGAAGGATCTAGGCTACTTCATACATGCTCTTAAAAATAATCATAAACATATTTAGAAATTATTAAAGTATTTAAAGTATTTTCTGTCAGTGTCCCATAAGTTGAATTTCATAATTTCTTCTCAAGTCTTGTTTATTAAAGTTGTAATGAGGTCAGAGGTCACTGGCAATGAAAATGTGATTTTTGAGACATGCATATCAAAAATGCATATTGTATCATTTTAATGCACACCTAAAACATCGCTTTGTAATATTTGTTAAATAAAGATAAAATCATTTCAGACGGAGGCTGTTTATAACCTGTCTGTGTTTGATGTGATGCAGGAGACAGACAGAGACTTCACATGACAATTGAGTCTGTGACAGTGTCGACACACACACACACACACACACACACACACACTAGTTCTGCTGTATACTATATTCCAAGTACTGTATTGTACTTTTTCTAAAATATGGAATATACAGATATATCTGAAATAAAGCATTTTAAAATACAAAAAAGCTTGTTTAAGTTTATTTTAACTAGAACTAAATAAACTAATGTGCATTTTAAAAATGAAATAAAACTAAAAATGTGTATAGACATATAGACATAGAACACTTTAACTGAAGTTAAAAATATAAAACTCTCTATTTAAAATTAATTAATAAAAGCACTTTAATGATGATAACAAAGCAATGCAATAAATCACACCAGTGTTGTCAACAGCTAAAAATAAAATTAATAAAATAACTTTGAACTGTAAAAACAAAACAAAACAAAACATGAAATCAATAAAATTAATAATAAAAAATGAAACATTTAAATGAAAAACCTAAACTTATTAAACTAAAACACAAATCTAATTACTAGCACTGAAATATAACAAAATAAATAAAACAAAATTCAACAAAAACTATAATAGTATACCAGTAACAATAATTCTATAATAGTTTATAAACTGATTTTAATTTAAAAAAAATAAATAAATAATAACTAATGAAAACATAAATATTAGGTGGGAGATGATGTAACATGAAAACTAAACAAATAAAGAAAAGTAGAAATATTACAAAAAATAAATAAAATAAAAGCTAATTCAACATATTAATATATACTAGTGCTGTTGCAATGACTTCAAATAAAAATTTGGTTTACCTTATAAACACTATGTTTGTGTACAGTGTATATTTATTATATATATGTGCAAATACTCAAACATACAGTATATATTTAGAAAATATTTAAATGCATATAATTCTACTCCTATAATTTATATTTTATGCACTACATTTTTTCTCTGAAATATATACATGTTTTGTACACAGCACACACACGTTATAAAGACAAATGTTTCTTTTGGACGTGACTATTGTTTGACAGCACTAATACTGACTGACAGTACTCTCTGAACTGCTCCAGCTCCTCTACGAGACAGATGAAGTAGACGCTGAACGAGTCCCATTAGCGCTCTCATATTAACAATCTAAACACAGGAGGGCCGTTAGAAAGAATAACAAGCAGCGGGGGGCAATCAGTGCTTAACCCCACGCTCGCTCCCTATTGTTCTCCTAAATGGGTATGTGTCTCTAATTGCCCAGTTAGGTCCCTCAGTAGCTGCCGTCTGTCCGGGGCAGTAAAGTGGCCCAGAAGACAGGGGCCGGAGACTTCAGATGAAGAAGCAGCTCGCATCCAGACCGTCTTCAGTCATAAAGACTGGCTTCTCATCGTCTGCAAACTCTTTCTCTCCTCCGTGCAGAGAAACGCACTTCATGGATGCTTGTTTGATCTAATCACTCACAGTACAAGCCTGTATAGTTGACATATAACACGTGCATGATGCAGTTAGGTTGAAATCTGTGTCGAGATATGAGGGAAATCCTCTATTTACCTTTATTTTAAGTGTGCATTATATTTTAAAAGTACAAATAGAGTTTTGCAAATGCATGCATACTTAAAAAAAAAAAGCTGTTTAAAATCATGCCAGGACGTGGCAAAATTATTTTATTTCATTTCCATCTTTTGAGTGTCTAGAATTAGTTATTTCTGGGACCAGAAATGTAATAAAAATGAATATAATAGCAGGGAAAAAGCTATTTCTAGTCATTCTAGCCTCTAAAATAATGAAATGGTGCATTCAATTAATACAAAATAAAAGCAAATAAATAGTTTAGATGGATGCTGATATAACACTGAAATTATTTGCATGCATTTTGAGATTGAAAAACTAATAAAAATTAGTCAAATATTTAAGATACCAGAAATATGGTCAATAAGAATATTCTCCCCTCTAAAATACTGAAATGGATTGTGTGTGTTTGTTTTATTTAAATGCCATTTTAAAAAGAAAGTGCAGGAACCGTGACATTATAGTGTGTGTATGCATCTAGCACACTGCATGTGTGTTTACACTTTCTCCAAGAGTCGAAGTGTTGCCATTCTGGGGACTGTAGACGTAATAAAACGAGTAAAACTCACAGAAATATAGTGAAAATAAGTTTGCCTACTTATTCTCTGATCAAAAATGATCAAATGGCTAAACAAAAAATGTTATGGCCAAAAAGTGCTAAAACAAGAAATTTATAGTACATGTATAAAGCTAGTGTTTAAAATTCATTTCCAATACCAATAATTGGTATAAAAACACATTAGAGTCTGAAACTGTCATTTTAAGGCAGGAAAAGTAATAACAATTAAGTCAGAATATTTAAATATTTAAATTCTTGGCTTTGAAATGGTTGAAAGAGTATTTTATTGATCAAATAAGCAGCTATTTTTAATGAATGATTGGTGTGTGCAGAAAGAACTGGGATTATACTGAAGGAAGCGCTGAACCTGAGCCGAAGCACAGACAGGAGCTGGGCTGTAAATGCTAATGTCAGAAGCACTAATGTGAGATAATCCACAGAGTGTCTGAGACATTAGCGAGACATCTGCAGCACGAGTTGGACCATTTGAATACGAATGCAGTCAGATCAAAGGTAGACGTTCTCGCTGGCCGAGGACGCTAAATGACACGTTGGAGACAGAGAGCTGTCAGAGACGTCTCCACACAGACCAGACGTTCATGAAGAACGCTGCGTTTGTGCTGGAGACTAAGGGAAACAGATTTCTGCATCAGGTGGAAGCACAGCGCTATCATCCATGCATTCAGAAACCTATAGATCCTCATGGAAACACTGAGAACAGAAGCTGAAACACTGACAGACGAGACCCAAAATTCCAGCAACATCGGCCTGTGGTCTAAGATTTGCAAAACTCTTTGTACTTTTAATGAATGCGATGCAGATGTTTTGACCTTCGTCTATAGGTTTCTGAAGCAGAGGTCAGTTCAGGACAGGATTCGGTTTAGGACATATGTCTGTCAAATAATTGTTATTGTGAAAGTCTATAGAAAACGTCCCCATCCTGGTTGGATGCTCATGTAAAACAAGAGGATATTTAATGTGGATATTACTACCATTTAATATAATGTTTTCCATAATCTCAAATAATGCAATAAGGCTTAGAAAACAAGAATTTGAATCATCTTTAAATCACAAAACCAATATTAAATTGATCCAAAATTTGCTTAAATGAAACTATTTTTTTTTTGTTATTTGCTATAAATGGGTAAATAATAATATTATCCGCAGACATTCTTGAGACGAAAAAACAAATAAATATTAGTAAAATATTTAAAGTAACTGAAATATAGATGAATATGATTATTTTTCCCTTTAAGATACTAAAATTGCTTATGCGCTGTTATTGTTTTTTTTTTTTAACTATTCATATAATTTCAATGCCATTTTGAATAATTAGTAAAATATGCACATTATAGATGTATAAATCTAGCACTGGATGTATTTTTGCAATTTCAACTATGAATAAAACATCTTCTAAGAGTCTACAAATTGCCATTCTGGGGACTGAATAAACTAATAACCTAATAAACATTAGTCAAATATTTTGAAGGCACAGAAATATAGTGAAAATGAACGTTGACTGACATTATCATTAGTTATTGGTAAATGTAATCATTTGAATCCTGCACTAAAAATGTCACAAATATTTTAAAGATTTAAGATGCACAAAAATGTCATAGAAATAATAAATGCACAAAACGTTTAGACAGTGGCTTTGAGCAAATCACAAGTAATTGATTTAAACTTGATTGATGGTAATATTTATGTCAAATGATCTGAACATATAACTTAATCATGCACCGAAAATGTCATATTTCCACATATTCGCACAAATGTGTTTTAGATGAAATTGCATGAAAGTGCAGCAGATTTCAGCCAACGTCTACTGATATGACTATTTACTCATGTGAAGCAATCTGAAGGTATGAATTAATCATGTACAATCCTTCACAGACTGTTTTTGAAAAAGAATTGCATGTAACATCTCGACTGACATCACTTCTTTACTCATGTGAAAGATCTGATTGTGTAAAAGCAGCTCAGACTGTCCTGTGAGATGAAGTGTGTGTGTGTGTGTGTGTGTTTCTAAGGCCCCCCCCTCGCCCCGTCTGGGCTGTTATCTCTGTCTGCATGGCTCTGATGTGTCGTTGATAACACCACCCTCCTCTATATAAAGCAGGGGCCGGCTGAGCTCGGGATCAGTCTCCTGCACGACTCACTCAGGATCATGTCTCTGTCTCTTCTGTTTCTCCTGCTCGCTCTGGGGGCCCGCTCTGGGGCCTTCGACCTGGCTCAGACCACACGCTGCGTCCCCGTCCCACCTCAGATGAGCGTCTGTCAGGACGTGCCGTACTCGGAGATGCGCCTGCCAAACCTGCTGGGTCACAGCAGCCTGGAGGAGGCCGTCCCGCGCTCGGACGACTGGAGGACCCTGCTCCACAGTGGCTGCCACCCGCAGGCCCGGGCCTTCGCCTGCTCGCTCATCGCTCCCGTCTGCCTCGACAGGTATGGCTTACTCATCACATCACTGCTAGTTACACGCAGCACTGGGACGGTCACAGATTACAAGCTAAGCTGTTTAGAATAGTGCATGTGTTCCAAATTACTATATTGAATTTGCAGAATATTGCACTGAAGTAACAGTTCAATGTTGTTGTTGTTGTTGTAACACTTTGGCGATACAAAAAGTAACAATTTTGAAACTGATGGTATTTTTTATGCATAATGTGTTTAATTATGTTAATTCATTACACGCAAGGCATCCTACGTTTTATTATGGATTATAAGGTTACTAATGACACATCATTTGGATATTATCATGTCTGGGAAAAATTGTGGCTGAAATGTGTCTAAACAGCATGCCAGTAGTTTGGTTCTGGTCTGCCGCAAGGTCAGATTGAGCTCTTAGTAACTCAGGTGTGTGTCTGTGCAGGTTCATCCAGCCGTGTCGGAGTGTGTGTGTGGCCGTGAGGGAGAGCTGTGCTCCTGTACTGGCCTGTCATGGACACACCTGGCCCCAGGCCCTGGATTGTGAGCGATTCCCCGCTCAGGACGACACCTGTCTGACCCCGCTGCCCAAACACATCAGCGCCTTCTCCAAAGGTGAGGAGACAAAATAATAATATATTATATTTCCTATAGCCTACATGTAAAAATATAAATATAATCAAATTTGACTACACGTCATACTATTATGTTACTATTACATTCTTACAAGCTTATGAATGTGCTGATTTGACGGTGTATGCCCTCCTCTGCTCAGAGTTCCCTCAGCCCGTGTGTCAGAGCTGTCCGTCTGTGGCAGAAGCGCCGTCTCTGAAAACCGTGCTGGACGCGCTGTGCCTCAACGACTTCGGTAAGCGATTATAAATTGTTTCTGTTGAAGGTCAGGGTCATGTGATGCGGTTTAGGGATTTCTGGGATACTCACCGTGTTTTCTCTCCGCAGCTGTCAAAGCCAAGCTGTCGCGGCGCCGCCTGCCCTCCGCGGAGCCGGAGCTGACGGTGGACGGCCCGGTGGAGTTCATCCAGCGCGGCCCGCTGCTGCCATATGACACCGCGAGCCTCCTCCAGCGCTGGCTGCTCATCAACCTCCGCTGCGCGCTCTCGCTAGTCCGGCCCGGCCGCGCACAGCTCTACCTCATTACGGGCACCATGCGCGCCACCGGCTCCATCCAGCTGTCCAGTCTGTTCCCGTGGCTCAAGAAAGACCTGCACATCGCCGCGGCCACGCGCAAGTGGAAGCACCACAAATGCTGAAGTTAGGACCCTTAGCTACAAACTATGAACTATTCAGATATGGAGCACAAAACCAGTCATAAGAGTCCAGTTTTTGAAATTATAGGCAATCTAAGATACAACTATTAGGAAAATCTGGAATCTAAGGGAGCAAACAAATTTACATATTGAGAAAATCAAATTTAAAGTTGTTCAGATTAAGTTCTTAGCAGTGCATATATCAGTAGTAAATGTACAAAATATCCTCGCTGAACATGATCTTAATATCCTAGTGATTTTTGTCTTAAAAAAACTCCAGAGACACATTTATATGTTTGATATGAGAGAAGTGTGACTCTGACCCACACACACAGCTCTTGAAATGCACTCTGACTGTTGTACATAGAGATTAAATAATTTTAAAGAATAATATTTTCTATTCAGATGTACTTTGTAAAGAAAGATATTCTGATGTAAGTGTATTTATGTCTGTTTTTTTCTGTAAATAATAAATGTTTCTACTATATCATTGTGTTTTTGCATCCATATTTGGCCTAAAATAAAACTCTTGAATCTTGAATCTTGAAATTAAGGTATGGGAACATTAGTGTGACTCAAACTTTGATTGTTTCTAAAGATTTAAACAAATAAATAATTTAATAATAATAATAGTGAGACAAATACCACATCAACATGACTTATTTATGCCATTTTTGAACGCTTTCTTACCAATTAAGATTGCCTTTATTTGGTCATAAATACGTTGAAATCTGTGAAATATTATTCCAGTTTAAATCAGCTGTTTTCTGTGTAAATATGTGTTAAAGTGTAATGCATTTCTGTGATGTTCAGCATTATTACTCCAGTGTTCAATGTCACATGATCTTCAGAAATCATAATAATATACTGATTTACTGCTCGACAAACATTTCTGATTATTATCAATGTTGAAAACAGTCGTGCTGCTCAATATTTTTGAAAACTGTGATTCTTTGATGAAAAGAAAGTTTAAAAGAGCAGCATTTATTTGAAATAGAAATATTTATTTTATTTACTGTCACTTTAATTACTTTGATTAAAAATAATAATTACTTCACAAAACTTAAAGTACTAAAAATATGAAATAAATAGTATTTTTTTTATGTTTTTCTTGAACATGAACATTGAACATTCAAAATTATAAAAAAAAAAAAATATATATATATATATATATATCAAATGGTTAATTATGATTAATCGCATCCAAAAACTATTTTGCTATACATTATAAATGTATGTGTATTGTATATTATTTATTACATTTTTAAGTTTTTATACATTTATATATTTATATTTTACACTTGATATTATATAGAAATATACTTTTACAGATAAGATACAGTATATAAGATACAGTTTTTAACAATATATAAATGCATGTGTTTATATATACATAATGAATATACACATTACAGACAAAAATGTAATAAAAAGTCATGAAAAAAAACATTTATTATGAATGTGATTGATGGGGATTATTCGTTTGACAGATAAGTTTATATATATATTTATAGATAGATAGATAGATAGATAGATAGATAGATAGATAGATAGATAGATAGATAGATAGATAGATAGATAGAT
>JAUCNO010000585.1:481650-498657 GCA_032353835.1 Enteromius viviparus | reverse complement strand
ACTTAATTTACCATTAAAACCAATACAATTCCCTCATAACCATCATTTATCTTCTATTATTTTTGAGCTGGGTTCTATTTTTTTGGGGTGGACTTGGGGCGCCACCAGGGAGTCTCGCCCGGGGAGCAATTTAGTGTAGAACCGCCACTGCTGACGGCGTAGGCTATTTTGTTTCTGAAAAAAATGCAAGTGATTGCGCTTTTGCCTCTGCGTCCTGCTCAGCGCACTTGAGCCTTTCCGCACAAACATATCCCACATCAATTATTATAGCGTAGTTTTTAAATGTAAACATTGTTATAGGCTTGAACTGTTTTAGTAGGTATATCTATTGTTTTATTTTAGACAAGCCGGTTTGAGAAGCCTAAAGTAATCAAACATAGGTTATGATCAGCTCACTGCTGCTGATACCGCTTAGTCATTAGACTACTTTAAAAAACAAAAACTTATATTTAACGAACAAAAAATACTCCAAACATTTTTCTAAATTAACTTAAAAAAAAACAAAATGAAATACAATCATTTTGACATTAAATACAAAACTGAACTATTTTAATAAAATTTTCTTTGCGTGCAGATTATTGTCCACCTAAAGACAGCATCTTATCGTTTTATTTTGGTAGTGCATCACTCATAGCTTTAACATTTAAAATGGAGTTTAGGAAAATGTATGTAACTGCAATCATTAGTTTTGATTAGCTCGTAATGCCTTGTCTCTTGTCAAAAGGCTCACTGCAGACGAGAGCAGCAACGTCAGTATTCGTACCGTTCATATAAATGAGAGCGTAATCTCCCTGCTCCTAAAGTTATAAATCTTGTATCTCCTATAAAACAGGATTTTGGGGAAATGTTGTCGTAATGTTGGTACACAACAGCATATGATAACTCAGAAAATATGCAGTTTTTTTTTAGTTCCTGAAAAAAAATGGTTTCAACACCAAGCTTCGTGATTGTCTGCTGTAATAATTAACAAACAGACATGAATCCTAAAAACGAATATTGTCGGAGCAAATCATGATTTTTACTTTATACCTTACTCTGTCTAGGCATAAGATTTAGTCTCAGACGTAGCTTACACCGAGATAAACTCTATACAGGGCTTAAAACGCATTTTACGTCCAGTCTATTCTTCCGACCAGGTGTACGTCCAGCTGGTGCAACCGGCCCCAGGAGACGGATTATGAGTCCAGAGTCTAGGTGAAGCAAGGCCCTTTGAGCTCTGTGGTGGTCACACCTAGCGTCTTGAACTTTGGAGGGAAATTTTTATGGCCTTTTGTCTCTAAGCATGGTATTTTGCATATGCACTGGATTGGAGGTTGATATACAAATCAGTAAAAATTATTTGAGCACTATAATTTTGCAAAGGTATCAACATATCAACACACTCTCAACTAGGTCATCTGACAATTTATATGACAAAATGTTGATATCATAAGATGATATTGGTTGGTCTCGTGTGACACTGGTGTATTATGCAGGAACACAGAAAGTGCTTTGACACTGGAAAGACATGATCAGTAGGGGGCAGTCATGTAACGCACTGAACTAAAGCGGCAGCGATGATCACCGCAAGCTACTGTACAGCCGTGGCCAAAAGTTTTGAGAATGACATAAATGTTAGTTTTTACAAAGGTTTGCTGCTAAACTGCTTTTAGATCTTTTTTTCAGTTGTTTCTGTGATGTACTGAAATATAATTACAAGCACTTCATACGTTTCAAAGGCTTTTATCAACGATTACATGACATTTATGCAAAGAGTCAGTATTTGCAGTGTTGGTCCTTCTTTTTCAGGACCTCTGCAATTCGACTGGGCATGCTCTCAATCAACTTCTGGGCCAAATCCTGACTGATAGCAACCCATTCTTTCATAATCACTTCTTGGAGTTTGTCAGAATTAGTGGGTTTTTGTTTGTCCACCCACCTCTTGAGGATTGACCACAAGTTCTCAATGGGATAAAGATCTGGGGAGTTTCCTGGCCATGGACCAAAAATTTCAACGTTTTGGTCATCAAGCAACTTAGTAATCACTTTTTCCTTATGGCATGGTGCTCCATAGTGCTGGAAAATGCATTGTTCTCACCAAACTGTTGTTGGATTGTTGCAGTTGAAGGGAGTTTCGGTATCATGGCTGTGTTTTGGGGCAAAATTGTGAGTGAACCCACTCCCTTGGATGAGAAGCAACCCCACACATGAATGGTTTCAGGATGCTTTACAGTTGGCATGACACAGGACTAACGGTAGCGCTCACCTTTTCTTCTTTCTTCACCTTTTTTTCGGAAGGAGGCTTCATTGGAGAATGTGACTTTGCCCCGGTCCTCAGCAGTCCATTCTGATAACTATGGGCAAAGTCATATTCTCCAATATTCTCCTCAAGAGGTGGGTAGACAAACAAAAACCCACTAATTCTGACAAACTCCAAGAAGTGATTATCAAAGAATGGGTTGCTATCAGTCAGGATTTGGCCCAGAAGTTGATTGAGAGCATGCCCAGTCAAAATTGCAGAGGTCCTGAAAAAGAAGGACCAACACTGCAAATACTGACTCTTTGCATAAATGTCATGTAATCTTCTTTAATCGTAAAAGCCTTTAAAACGTATGAAGTGCTTGTAATTATATTTCAGTACATCACAGAAACAACTGAAACTAAGATCTAAAAGCAATTTAGCAGCAAACTTTGTAAAAACTAATATTTGTGTCATTCTCAAAACTTTTGGCCACGACTGTACATTAAAAGGCTCCTTTGAGATAAGCTAAATCTGTGTATCTATATATATCCTAAAAGAAATGCATAGGCTAATATTCCAAATATATTTTCCTAATGAAATAATAAATTACTAATTACTAAATTACTAATTAAATAAAAAAAAAAAACAGCAGCTGCTCTGGGAAATTTCAGTTAATTTTTATGATCAGCACTCTTTAGAAAGCGGCCTCCTATTTGTTTCCTTTATGTACAAAACCACAACTGTTTTTATTGTTGTACACAAATAAAATAAATATATAAAATAGTATGATTTAATGAGCTTGTCTAGAGATACGATGCTTTGGCATGAGCAGCACCAGGAACACAGACTAATATTTAGGCTAATGTTTTTCATGTTATATTAAATTTATTTCATCATTTTGACTCATAGATTAGACTAATACTTCATTTGGAAATATAATGGTCTAACCTTATTTTTTTTGTGCACTTGCAAAACCAAGAAAAAGCTGTGCTTTTGTAAATGAAAAAAAAAATGCATGGTTATTATTAGGCTAACAGCAAAAATAGATATATATTTAATGCGTGTTTGAAAAATAAATGGTGCTATTATGATCGGTGTTAACTGACAGCTAGTAAATGTTTTATAACTGCCTAAATTAATTATGAGTTACAGTACGAATGTGTTTTAATAAAGCATTTATTAACACCCTGACTAACTGTTAATATATGTCTGAATAATTGGATGTATAAATGTGCATTCAAATGGTTTATGAATCATTTACTAACACGTTCTAAATGATCTCATGAACCACTTACAATTACTAACTAACCGGTTTGTAAATAATGTAATGCTTAATTTAGAAATTATTAACTGATCCTTAATAAAGTATGAAAATACAATTATTAAGCATATTATATAGACGCTTATAAAGCATGTACAGTATAGCTGTATTTATAAACTGCTTACTGATGTCTATTAATGCAGGAACAATGCTTTATAAATGATTTATTAACTATTTTTCCAATGCTTAACTAATCATTCATAGTGTGTAGTTATTATAAAGTGTTACCAAACTTATTTTGAATTAATCACGATTAATTGACAGTCATATAACATCATATGTGGACTGTATGTGTGACTGAAATATAGTGCACTAGTGACATGGACTATATTTTTATGATGTCTTTGTCCTTGTTGTGGCCTGATAGTTGTGGTTCTTCTGCACATTTATGCTAAAATAATGAGAGCGTGAGTAATGACAGCGAGTGAAATCCTGACCTGTCTTTGTTGTTGGGATGTCTCCTGATCGAAGGAGGACAGTGTGAGCCGTTTCCATGGAGACGCTTGGGTCAGATGCCGAGGAGATCCCGAGCATTAAAGCCCTTCCCAGCGAGAGCCTTTCATCAGGCCTGAGAGGCTTTCTGGAGCGGGTCGCACGGCCTGCTGGGAATGAAAGGGCAACCGCCGAGACTCAAACACAGCATTTTCACTCACTGCGCTTCAGATCATCTTCATCATCATCGTCCTGCAGCTCCTCTGTTTGAAGAAGTCTCAGCTCCTGAGCTTCATATAATCAATCAATCAATCAATCAGTCAATCAATCACTTTTATTTATACAGCGCACAATACAGATTGTAGCAAAACACTGAACATTATCAAGTAGGAGAGTCATGGTAATGTATAATGACGAGATGAAACTATTTGAGTGAATTAGCATTATCTTGATCATTTATTCATCTTAATGGGTCTTTAAAAATTATCTCAATCCAAAAAATTATACATTCTTTACATAAGACTATTTTAACAAATGAATAATTGTATCTGAACAGATTTTTCATCTAAATGCCAAATACCAAATACAAAAAAACATAAAAAAACCCAACAAAAAGTTAAATGTATAAAACGCTATTTCTGTTAATTTATTTTTTACGCATTTTTGCATTGGACTAAAAAAATGTAAATATATAAAGGTGTATTTTTTCTGGCTAAAATTACACTAAATATCTATGTGACTATTTTTACAAATGAATTATTATCTTAACATATTTATAACAATTATTTACTTAACATATTTAAGAAAAAATATGGCTAAATGCTAAAAACATTTATTTTCTATTTAAAATATTTACATAAAGCTTAAATTGAATTATTTTACTATTTCAAAGAGTAGATGTAAATAAAATTAAACTAAATAAACGTGTTTATTTTGGCAAAATTAAGGGTGAGGACAAAAAAAGAAAAGCATTGTTCTAGAAATGTAATTATTTTAAATTATTTCCTTGTTTATTCGAATCTAATTGGATGCAAATCAAAAGATCAGATAATTCATACGACAGAATGATGAAGAGTACAAAAACAGCTTCACATTAACAAACACTTGAGTCATAAAACAGCAAATATCCATCATGACTTGACTTCTCAGTTCATCACCAGCCATTCCAGGCATCATTCTTTTAAACATGTTTTGCTCTGAATTAAGTGGTTTCAGATGGTTTTGCTCAGCATTTCCTGTAAGTGAAGTTCATGTCCTGCAAATAACCTCTTAGGACAAATTCTGCTTCTGGCAGGGTTTGGCAAGAAAGAAGGTTAACGAATGACATCTAATGAAATTTCCTGAGAAAAAGGCTGTTGTACTCCGGATCTTTGACTTTTCCAGTAAAATATTGTCTAGGTTACGCACGTATCCCACGTTCCCTAAAGGAGGGAACGGAAAAGTTACATATAGGAAATCGCCAGAGAGACCACATTGCCTTTGAGCTTTAAACAAAAGGCCAATGAATATTGGCGTGCATTTGATTGCGCTTAGGTGCATCACTGCGTGAGAATAAGAGGGCACAAGCGAAATGCACATGCAGGTTTTCACTGAAGAGCCGAGTCGGCGTCAGTGCGACCTCATAGTCGTGGCAGGTGAAAGTGAAACGTCTCCGTTCCATATACATACATATACAGTACGTACCCTATACCCCTCTGAGTGCGGTCAGTGTAGAGGCGCAGCGCGTGTACAGGACACAACAACTCTAAGGTTGGGTCTACCTTCTCCCGGGGCAGATCTTGCAGGTTCACCACCTGATCGCGGAAAGGCGTGGTGAGAACCTTGGGCGTGTAGCCGGGCCGGGTCTCAGGATGACCTGAGAATCAGCCGGGTCGAACTGTAGGCACTTTTTGTCAACAGAGAAAGCTTGCATGGCAGCGACATACACTTTAAGAGCTTTAAGAGTCGAAGGGGACAACCTGCGTTCCAACTTCCCTTGCGGGAAGGAAAACACAACTGCGATCGTGCATCTCTGTGGGTCCTCTCCGCGAGAGGAACACCAGTCGATGAACAAACTCCATCTCTGAGCGTAAGCCTGCCTCGTAGAGGGAGCTCGCGCTTGAGAGATGGTGTCTACAACAGCGCTGGAGAGGCTGGAGAACGTCCCGTCCAGGAGCCAGACGTGCAGGTTCCGTAGATCGGGACGCGGGTGCCAAGTGGTGCCCAACCCCTGAGAAAGAAGGTCCTTCCTCCAAGGGATTTTTACAGGAAGGGGCTGCCGCGAGGAACGAGAGGTCTGAAAACCAAGTCCGTGAGGGCCAATAAAGCTCTACCAGCAGGACTTGTTCCTCTTCCTCCCTGTGTAACTAAAAATTATAATTATAGAGTTGTATACTGTGTATTTATTGTGTGTATATATACTATAAGTACACATGCATGCATGTATATATTTGAGAAAAAATATATAAAATAAACACAAACTGAGTAATATTAATTAAATGTTCGTATATAGGTTCATGGTTAGGACTAGGGTTAGGTTTATGGTTACTTGCATGCAATTATTCATAATTTTAAGTTATTATGATAGTCATTATGCAACATGTGTAACAAGGACACTTTAACATAACATGTTACCTTATATTTCTGTAAATACCTTTTAGTATTTTTTGCCATTGTTGTATTAAAGCAGTCATGTCTGCAGAAAAGCCCTGAAACTTTCAGTCATGAGGGAGAAGTCAGTTGAGTTGTGAAGTGACTCATTAAGGTGATCTGGTATTGGCTGGGCTGTTAATTGGTCTTCCCTCAGTCGCTGGAGGTTGATCGATCGGGTTTTTTGGAGGATGCCCGCGTGTCTTCATTACAGACTGTAACTGTGTCACAGCTTTGATGTGATCTCTTCTGAGAGACAGAGAGAGCTGATCATTTATTGATGCCTCCATTAGAGAGCGGCATGAGAGAAGGAAGAGGAGTCAAGCAGAAGAAACCTCTGCTTCTCTGTGCTCAGATTCACTCATTGTGTCGTGTGTCTGTCAGGCTGCAGATTATTAATAACTGATGCTGTCATCAACATCCAGATAATCCACTTTGACTCGATGCAGGCGTTCTCGTAATATTACTCAAACCACGCTGCTCCAGATAACGCCATCGCTGTTTACACGAGGGAGCTCCTTATGTGGCCCTCAAGATGTTTTGGGGAAATTATGGAAGTAATTTTGCATAAAAAATGCACAAATAAAACAACTGTAGGTTTCATTTTCTGCAAACACTAACGGGACAGAAGTGCTAGCAATAATTCAACCAAATGATGCTCAAAAGATGAAAATTAGCTACATAAGTATATATATATATATATATATATATATATATACAGTTTTAACAATTTTCAAAAATCATATTTGTTTTATTTTGCATTTAATCTCAAGCAGCTGGGTCACTGCAGCTGGGTCATTTAAAAGAAGAATTAACAAAAAACAGCTAGCTAACACAATGAAAGCATAATTAACAAATCGATTTTTATTGTTTTATAACATTTTTGCTAAAAAAACCCGAAACATTTGTGTGCATACATTTTATATATATATACAGTATATAACAACATTGTATGTTATATATAAATATTGTTATTTAATAAACATAAATCATTTTCTTAAGTAGATACATGCGTTTGTTTGTATTTATATTTACATGCTAAATATACACAGTACACACACATACATCATGCAAAAAAAAAACTTTTATTTTGGATGCAATTATTAATTTGACAGCACAAATATATATATATATATATGTATACACACACACACACACATTGTGTTTACATGCACACACAAACACACACTTTTTTAAAATACATTTTCATATTTCATATGTTTTTATATTTCATGTAAATATATAATCATACAAATGTCTAATATTTATTTATTTGAATATTTTATTGTGTTTCATATTTAGCACATCATTTCCAATTTTCCCATTCATGTTAATTTGCAGTTGAATCATTTCTACAGGACTTGAAGCATTTCCACACTTTACTGCTTTGATGTAATTGTGCATCTCTCAGAGTTTGAGTCGTTTCTCTTAATTCCTGCTGAGAACACCTGCCTGAGCTTGTCTGAGCTGGTTTAAACCAGTCTTAGTTAGCTGGAAAGAGCCCCAAACCCCTGTAGAACCAGACCGGCTAACCTCAGCAGCCCCCAGCTGTGGTCTTGCTGCTCAGTCACTGTGTTTTCCTCGGACTGTCAGTTCGTAATTTATGGTGAAGATGTGGAGCTTCATCTCTACCTTCACCAGAAGACTCGAGCGTAGTGTGATCATCTGTGTGAAATGTTAATGTATGGTCTCTCCGCAGGCTCGTCCCGCAGCGTCAGGGTCCCAGACGACGCAGCCGGCCGCATGCTGCAGAAACTCAGAGGAAAGAGCGAGTTCACCATCTCTCTGACGCTCAGACAGGAGAAACTCAACTCTGGAGTCATACTGTCCATTCATCACGGAGAGCAGAGGTGATGAGAACACACACTCACTGAGAGAGAGAGACACATACACACACACTCACTCACAAAGAGAGAGAGAGAGAGAGAGAGACAGTCTCTATCAATTATAAGCTATAAAGTCAGAAAAAACTGACTTTTTCTTAGAATTGTGAGATATAAAGTCCCATTTTGAACAGGAAAAAAAAGACTCATGTTCTCAGAATTGCGACTTTATATTTCACACTTGCAAGAATTCTCAGAATTGTGGGATAAAATGTTGCAATATCCTTTTTTTTCATTCAGTGGCGGAAACAGGCTTCAACACAAACAGGACAAATTACATGCTTAACTTTAATGTTTGTTCATTTCAGTAACACTAATTATAAGCAAAAGTATGCTTGACTTGGCAAACACCTAATTATACTTGTTATACCCACAAGATTAGAAAAACATGCGCGCACACACACACACACACACACACACACACAATGCTGGGCGACAAGTAAAGTTTACAGTATATACTGTACATACAACGTCTAATTATAGTTCAGTTAAGTGTGCTATAGAATAAAATTTAAAAAAGGAGTTAGTATGAATAATAGCAATAGTAATAATACAAACGTACAAATTAGAAAATAAAATATTATTATTGTTATTAATGTAATATTTTAAATATTTTCTAAATAAAAAATATATTAGATTTTTTGTGTGGTGTTTAGAATGAGTTAAAATATTTATGTATGTATATGTATATATATTATTAATTTTGTCCAGCCTTGCTTCCTGTTGCAACTGACTGAATTAATTAATGAATCGGCTTGCTTCTTCTCTAGCGTTGTTCTGCTCTGACACTTGAAATGTTTTTTTATGTTGGATAAATCATTTCTGCTTCTATTATTCTCATTTGTAAGTTGCTTTGGAAACATGTACAGTAGGATGTGTAACACTGACGAACATCTACTCAGTCGTTTCTGTCTGGTTCTGCACAGCTCAGAATCAGTGCTCTACACGATGAAGCAGTTGTTTAGTCAAAGTAAAGTTCCCACAGTTAATGCTCACGCTTTCTGAATAGATCGCAGTATGATGGAGACAAGGACACAAAGTGAAGGAATTAAGAAGAGGAAGTTTTCCCTTGAGACGCTCTTCCAGAGTCATTTTCAGTGCTTGACTGGCGAGCCATGGTGGATTTGGCCTTGTTTTCCTGTCCCTTTTCAGCTCATCATTAACCGTTTCCCTGTGCTGTGTCCAAATCCACAGCTCCCCGAAGACTGATTAGAAGTTTTTCCTCTCCGAGTCGAGTCTAAGAGCAGCACTCAGCAGAAATAAAACATTCTCTCTCCAGGAAGACTGTTTTAACACCAACGGCTTCTTCATCGTGCAAACAAGTTTGCAAAAACTTAATATAAAGTTGCTTTCCGTTAGAAAAACTGCTGCACAGGGAATTTAGGCTGTATTGGAAATGTATCGTTTCCCATAGTCGGTGCATTACTGTCAGTGATGGCGAGTAACTGGCTAAAAATAGCTTGCTTTTTTGGAAGAGCACACATAAAATAATATCCGTGAAATAGAGAAATCACATCTGTCTCTGTGACGGCACTGGAGTCTGTAAACAGACAATAAAAGGAGTCAGTCTACAGCCTCTCAACACTTCCAGCCTGTCAATCACTTGTCTGAGGAGGGCGGGGCTTCGGGAATAGGAGTTGATTTTGGATGGAGACGGTGAACAGGATGCAAAATCTCAGTTTAAGGAAGTAGAATTTAAATAAATTGTAAATAAATTTAAATAAATAAATAAGTAACTTCAAATTATAATTAAAAATTACAAATTTTCAACAAAGACTTTGAATGGTGCTGTTTAAAGTGCCCCTGTTATGGGTTATGAAGTGTTTATACAGTATTTTGGTTTTGGGACTCCCCAATAACAGGTTGACATGCATGCTAGGTCAAAAGATTTTTCGTCTCATCATGACTGTAATGTCTGATAAAGCAGTATTTGTGAGCACTTTGTGTACAGCATTACCCAGGAAACAGATATTTTACCGCTACAAAAGAGACATCTAGTGGTGAAGAATGAATTTGCATTTTCATTCAATGAAAAAAAGACCAACAAGTGACTTATATTTAAAAAAAAAACGACAAATTTCAATGATTCAGAGCCGACTTTTTCTTTTGAAAGACAGGAACACTTTAGATTAAAAAACTGTGCAGGATGTTTTCATTCTCCTAGAGCTGTTACACACTGCAGGAAACATCCTTTACAAAAATACATAATAGCAACACTTTAAAAACAACACAATTTAAAGGAAGGAAGGATGTTGGAAAGATGGGTGGAGAGATGCAGGGGCAAACAGATGGATGGATGAACAAACAGATGAATGAATGGACTAATGTTGGGTGATAGATAGAATGGATGGATGGAGATGGATGGACAAACAGAAAATGAAAGGAAAGAGAGACAGTTGGATGAACAGACCGATAGATTAAAAGATGGACGGAGGGATGAAATGGATATTTACAATTGGATGGATCGAAAGACATACAAACAGATGGATGATTGAATAGATGGATAGACAGACAGATGCATGAATGGATGGAGAGACAGAGGGACAAAGGGAAGGATAGATGATGGATGGAAAACAATATGGTTGTCTGCAAGGTGTTTTTCTAGTGAATCTTTTCATCAGAAGGAAATGATTCACTAGAACGCGTCAGTTATTTTTCCTGACTGTTGTAAATAAAATTGAACTCTATGGTTTCTACCATGTAACATCTGACAGAAACTGGCTGATGTCATCAGTTTAGAGGGTCAGCAGATAAAGCTGTGTCTGTGTGTTTTAAAACAGCTTTTTTAACGACGACATTCACTTTGGTGAAGACAGCAACATCCCCACGCAGAACTACAGTGGCCATGTTCCTACTGTAATTGTGCTCGTTGAACTGTGTTTATTGAAGCCAACGCATAATAGGGGCCTTGTGAAAGATGTTAATTACATTGTACGCCGAGTCGATAAAGCAGGTGGCTCTGACATTGGGCTGGTATTGATATTCCCTTTCTTTGCAGCTGGAACGGCGCTGTCTACGAGTGCAAGGCGAGAGGAAAAGAACTCATTAGGTCCCTGTTTGTAGATAAATCAAAACCTGCATATCTGTAATTGGCTTCTCTCGAATAATGCTCTCGAGCGTGGTGATTTTTTGCGAGGAGGAGGAAATAAAACTTGGTAGTCTGCGCAGGCAGGAGGGGCTGATGACTTTTTGGCAGCTTTCCCCATTAATACTTCCTTCAAGTAAATCTCAATAGAGATGAGCGGAGCAGAGGAATTATAATGTGAAGGAGGCTTTCAGCTCATCTGTATCCACCTCAATCTACAGAAACCATGTTTTAGCTTCGGCTGGGAGTTTGTAGTCTGTGATGAGAAAGACTGAGTGCTGCAATATCATACTAGAACTGAGAGTAAATATACGCTGATCTATTGCATGCAAAAACAAATACACAGCAATGAAGCAATCACAAAGACAGGTTGTCAGTCTGACTGCAGAGAAATATCTTCTTTATCAAAAATGTTCAAATATTATAATAAACTAAAATTTGTTTTCTTTCTAAATTCTTGTGATCAAAGCTGATTTTTTTAGCATTCAAAACAGTCTCACGACCAATTCGTACGTATTTGTACGAGGTGCCAAATTTGTGCCAATTCATACTAATTCGATTTTGTATGATTTGTACAATGCCTTTCTGATTTCTAGTACACATTTCGTATTGTTTTTATAATAATAATACTAATAAAATAATCTAAAATAATAAATAATATAATATACTTACAGTATATATGTGAATCTGGTTGGATGAACATTTCAGTTAATGGTGTTTTAATAATAATAATAATAATAATAATAAAAAAATCATTATGCATTTATGTCTACATGACAAAACTCTATAAACCATGCCTGTTAGCGTGAATAATAACCGTGAAAGCATATAGTTATAGTACAGTTTATTATGCAAACAGCATATAGTACAATTTTGAATAGAAACAGTAAATTCATACAGATCTGTTCAAATTAGCAGCAAAAAAATGCAGAGCAGAGTGAATTAAAACTTTTTTTAAACCCAGCTGGCCAATAAAATATGAGCCTCTGGTCATATACTGAACAACATACTATGGTTTTGTTTGATATTAATCAAAAAGTGGAGCTTGCAGATCCCCTCTGTGCCAAAACAAAGCACATTCTCTCTACCAGGACTGGCTGGACAGAATCCATGGTGGTCAGCATATGATGGGAATCTCCTGGGATATTGTTATGGAGGACATTTGGAAAGTTAGATAGATGCATTTCAGATGGTTAGAGACATGTATGTAGCCCTCCTGCCGGTGATGTGCCCCAGGGGCGTGGATTTGGACCGCTTTATTTGCGAATGCTGCAAAATATGCAACAAAATTCTTTTGTTCGCAGGTTTATCCATGTGTCAGAGATCCCGCTGTGTCCTCTGCTGTCAATCATGTTTAGTGGGAACAAATGATGAAGTGTAGTATATTTTGAGTGCTGCTTGTCCAGCACAATCACATGGAGCTCGTTGCTCAGCGGCTGACGTTATTCTGAGTGGGTCAGTAACAGCTCAGCTCTTCTTAAGCAGTTCTGGGAATGATCATTTTGGAGCACAAACAGCGATACCTTCCTACTTCATGATTATTTCACTGACTGTATTTCTCTAGGCTGTTGGAGCTGGAGAGCAGCGGTCAGAAGAGTGAAGTACGTCTTCATTTCCAGACCAAAGGCCAGCAGACGTACACAGAGATCTTCCCCTACATGCTAGCCGACGATCAGTGGCACAAAGTGTCCGTCTCCATCAGCGCTTCACATGTGGCGCTCTATGTGGACTGCAATAAGTACGTGAGATTACCTGAGAATATATCAAATACACTGGTCTTTTTGACCTTTTCACGTAAAACTACACTCGAAACAAGATAAATATACCCTATATAATGTAGTAGGACTTTAGTTGTGTTTTCTAAGTGTACGTTGTTCTGTAATTACAGACCTGTTTTAATATAAAGAAGAGTCAAAAATTAGATGTAAACATGTCAAAATGTATCTTGTCTTAAGGATTTATAGATACTGAGAAACAAGAAACGAATACTTTTATCACTGCAAGATGCATTTACTTAAGGTGCAAAATATGAAGTAAGAAATTATCAAAATGACGTGAATTCTTGCTTCAAACAAGAAAAAAAAAAGCTGTCTCTGGGGGTCAGAAAAATAACCTTTATATTTCACAATTCTGATTACATCTCACTTTTTATTTCACTATTTGCATTTCATCTTGTCATTTTATTTGACAAATTGCAATTTTGACTTGTGTAACATCTCAAACTCATTGTACACCAAAATTATTACTTTATATTTTACAAATCTTAATTTACATTTGACAAGTTTTACTTTATTTTTCACAACGCTGTATATCTATATTTACTTTACATTTTGTTATTTTACATTTTACAAAGCTTTATATTTCACTACTCTTTACATTTTGTAATTTTTACTTTATATTTCACAATTCTGACATTGTATTAAAACAATATTTATTTGAATCTATCTCTTGCCATTTTTATTTTACTTTTTTTTTTTACAAGAATTTTTCTTGTAATTCAGATTTTTATATCAGAAATATGAGAAAAAATCAAAATCAAAAAATCAAAATCAAACTATTTATTTATTTATTTATTTTTTATACCAAGGTGGAAACAAGCTTTGATTTTTATTTTATTTATTTTTGAAGTAACTGCATCTTAATTTAAGAATGCTATTAGACTGAAAAACAAGGTTAAAATACTGAGCAAGAAAAATATTTTTAGCATTTTTTGTCCCTTCTTTAATAAAATGAAATGAAAACAATGCATTCAGTAGAATATTGTAAGAATCTTGAAATGTGTCTGATGTTTCAGGATCTACGAGCGGGTGGTTGCTGTTCCTCTGATGGAGATCCCTGAAGACACATCGTTCTGGGTCGGACAGAGGAACAGTGCTCATGGCTTATTCAAGGTGTTTCATCTTCACTATGGATCAGCACACATGCATATAGTCATAAGTTGCATACTTCTGTTAACTAATTTGAGAGGAAGCACGTGTTCTTTGTTGTAAATCACATTTATAACTGTGGTTTATTACACTATAAACCCACACACTCATTTGAAGCATGTGTGTGTGTGTCAGAGAGCCTCTTTAAAACTTGGAGTGTCGCTTCAGGTTGTTAAATATCTCCAGAGTTAATTGGCAGATGAGGGGAGGCTGGAGGTCGTTTGCGGCTCTTGACGAGATTTCTCACCCCGCCTCCCACTTCGGTCTCCACGGAGACGCTGATTAATGCTTAGCCGTAAAAGAAGATGTGTGTTTCTGTCTGTCATTTGCATGTACAAAATCACAGATATCTTCTGTCTGGGATGCTGTTGAGGGGTCGTTGGCTTTCATCTTGCACTAATTTATTTTTTCTGTATTCATTAAATCTAATAGTGGCAGTTTGCACTTGATGCACAGTTTTAGACGTCACTGATCAAAGCCGTCATTACTGTTCATTTAGACAAGATTTCACACACGTTGATTGATATGTAATATTTAGTGTGAAGGAAGCTAATTATATTAGCTTGATCTCTTTAGATTATATATATATATATGTGTGTGTGTGTAAAGTTCCTGCAGATATTCACTACTGTTCAAAACCTGATCAAAAACACAATAAAAAGAACACTTGATCAAAGTGTACACAATAAAATACACAATAAAAATTCTGAAATATTATTATATTTTAAATCAGCAGTTTTTTATGTGAATATGAAAAGTGTAATTTATATCTGTGAAATTTAGCTGTATTTTCAGCATCATTACTCCAGTCTTTAGTGTCACGTGGTCATCCTTTAGAAATCATTTTATTATGCTGCTCAAGACAATGTCTGATCTGAGTAAGAAATATGCTTTTATATAACAAGCATGCATTAAATTGGTCAAAAGTAACAGTTGAGTTGATTTATAATGTTACAAAAGATTTCTGTGAATCCTGAAAAAAGTAAAGCATTGAAAAAAGGGTGACACCTCTAAATTAAAATAAATAAATAAACACAGTTAACACAAAACATAGACAAATAAGTAAATAAACTGAGTTGGGACAATTAAAAAATTCAAATGTGAAAAGTGTAACGGGACCATTAAAAATGCAAGGAAATAAAATAAAACTATACAAATACTTAAATTCAATTAATTCAACACAGTATTAGTAACAAAAAAAATGTTTTAAAGGTGAAAGAAAAAGAAAGAAAGACAGAAAGTCATACGTACAGTTTATCTTGCAGGATTCTTTGATGAATAGAAAGTTCAAAGGAACAGCGTTTCTTTAAAAATCTAAATCTTTTGTAACATAAACGTTTCTTTACTGACACTTCTGACCAATTGAATATGTCCTTGATGAATAAAAGTATTAATTTGTCTGACTGTTGAGCAGTATATTTTACATGTGAACAGAGTTTATATAGATGTAGACACCTCAGTTTTTCATCTGCACGAACAAAATCACAGATATCTGCCGTTAGACTCGGCTTTCATCTTCCAGCAATTTATTTTTCCTGCATGCATTAAATATAATAGTGGGCCGTTTGCACTCAGGAATATTGATGTACAGTTTGATCAAAGGAGTCATTACCATTCGATTAGCCATCGTTCCACACTTGTTGACCGTTCGAATGGCTCTAATTTAAACAATCACCGCATGCATATATGTGTGTGTGTGTGTGACTGTGTGTACACCTATGGAGTGTGTCACTGACTACCCGAGAATCCAAATGACATCCCGAGTAGCTCTAAATTCACCTCTATTTCCCTCTCATTGCCGCGGAGAATCCAGAGAAACCTGCGTCGGCTTTTGAATATATGGTTGGAAAATTGAAGAGGCAAGACAATTTCAAAAACAATTTCTCATAAGTCACGGCGCTTGGCTCCCGTGAGGGCCAAAATAAACGCTTTCTGGCGGGACAAGAGGGGCCCGGTTACCATGGCGACCGAGCGGTCACGAGCACCGTGGATGGAGGCCAATCAAATAAAGGCACAAATTCAAATTCAATCTGTATCTGCTTGTTTTGCTTCAGAGTGGGACAGCAGAGACTGCAAGCCGTTATTACGCTCCCGCCGCCCACATCATTTCCTCCCCGCGACGCGTATTATGTCCAATTACCTGAGTGCGTGGCCTTGCCCAGCTTCTCTCAGAGTCTCGCTCGGGGTCCCTTCATCTCCACCGGAGCCTGAGTGCAGCCGTTTGATTACAACACGAGTCAAGAACTTCTTCACGGGAGCCATGTTTGAGCCGAGAGCTGCTGGCTGACGAGTTCACTGAGACTGATCAGTGTTTGACAGTGTAAACTATATTACATGGATCAAAAATACAGTTGGACAACAAAAACAAACAAACATGAATTACTACTGTTAAAATTCCCAGCACTAAAAAATACTGCAATAATATATGCAAACTATATATTAGTGGTGCAACGGATCACAAACCTCACGGTTCGGATCATATCACGGATTTTGAGTCACGGATCGGATCA
>JAUCNO010000585.1:439088-458498 GCA_032353835.1 Enteromius viviparus | reverse complement strand
CAGACAAGAATAATGCCTCAGAATTCTTGTGGATTGTTGTGGATTAAACATCTCTGATGACATTCATTGCCATGGATCTTTATTAACCCAAACTAATCAATAACAATATGAGTTGGCAAAAATATTGCGGGGAAACAGCAAAAAAATATTGTGAACATATTAAATGCGGCAAGAGGGGGGGACTCCATGCTAAGCTAAAAGCTTGGGCTAGCTGGCCACCACTCCCCAGCCTCTTACTGGCCAACATGCAGTCCCTGGAAAACAAGCTGGACGAACTGAGAGCCAGGCTCACAACACAGCAGGAAATAAGAGAATGCTGCGCTCTTGTTTTTAAAGACACCTGGCTTTCAGACAAAGTCCCGGAATGCGCTGTTCAGCTTCAGACTCACTCCATACACAGAGGAAACCGGGCTGCAGCTTCCAGTAAAGCAATCAGGGGAGGTGTATGTGCATTTATTTACAACTTGTGGTGTGGAGACGTACAGACTGTCCACAAATACTGCTCGCCACACTTGGAGCTATTAGTGCTGAAATGTTGCCCATACTATTTACTGCAAGAGTTTTCGGTGGTGTTCCTGGCCATTGTTTACATCACGCCACGAGCTAACTTGGCAAACTCCGCAATGGCATCAGCGCATTAGAGACATCTTATTTGGATGCTGTTTTTATCATCGCTGGTAACTTTAACAGATGCAACTCACGGACTGTACTTACAAAATACCACCAACATGTGAACATTCCCACCCGTGACAAGAACATTTTAGACCATGTCTATAGTAACATGTGGTGCATACAGAGCTGCATCGTGCCCCCACTCAGTCAGACCATATTTCTTTGTTCATGTACCCAGCTTACAAACAGAGACTGAAACAATCAAACACTGTCACAAAACATTTGAAACACTGGACCCCAGAGACAGAGAGCATCCTGAAGGACTGCTTTGCCCAGACAGACTGGGATGTGTTCAAGACTGCAGCCACAATGGAGGACTCCTCTGTTAACATTCAGGGCTATGTAAGTATGTGACTGGGTACATCAGCACCTATGTTGACAATGTTGTGCCCACCACACAATTAAGGAAGTTCCCCAACCAGAACCCCTGGATCAACAGTCAGGTAAGACTCATGCTGTGTACTAGGTCCCTTGCTTTCAGATCAGGAAAAGAGGCAGTATAAAGAGAAAATGGATGTTTTCTATTCTTCTGCTGACCCTGGGCGAATGTGGCATGGCCTGCAGCACATCACAGACTATAGGGCCACCAGCAGGACCATCAGCTCTGGTGGCAGTCTGCCGGATGATCTCAACATGTTTTACACTCGCTTTGAGATCCCCCAGACCCTCCAGAACTCCCAACCACTCACCGCACCAGGAGTTTCAGTAGACCAAGTTCACAAAGCCCTGAAAAAGAGCAACCCTTGCAAAGCAGCAGGACCAGACAACATCCCTGGATGAGCCCTTAAAGCATGTACTACCGAGCTGGCTGATGTTCTCACCTCTGCCTTTAATCTATCCTTCAGCCAGAGCATCGTTCCCACATTCTTCAAAACCACAACCATTGTCATTTCCAAGAAAACCCCAGTTACATGCCTGAGTGACTATAGACCAGTTGGTGTCATGGTGTGAGGGAAAACAACCTTGCCCTCAACACTGGTAAGATAAAGGAGATGATAGTGGACATGAGGAAAGAGAGGAGGCATCACCAGCCACTATTTATCCGGGAGCTTCAAGTGGAGCGGGCGAGTAGCTATAAGTACCTGGGTGTCCACATCAGTGAGGACCTCACCTGGACACTGAACACTACACAGTTGGTCAAGAAAGCTCAACAGCGGCAGCGGATCAAAAGCTTCTACAGCTGCATTGTGGAGAGCACATTGACCAGTTGCATCACTGCATGGTATGGCAGCACCACTGCTATAGAACGAAAATGCCTGATAATAACTGAGTAGAAAATAATCAGGACTCCGCTGCCCTCCCTGCAGAGCATCTACTAGTGCAGAGGAGAGTTGCCTCCATCTTCAAAGGCCCTCACACACACCCAACTTTTCACACTCATGCCCTCGGGATGTAGGTTAAGAAGTGTGAGATCTAGAACCTCACGACTCAAAAACTTCTTCTTCCCCACTGCCATCTAACTCCTGAACAGCTGATCTACCTCTTATTGTCTTTCTTTTAATTAAGTCACCTTGTATATTAAGATTTTTGCACATCAATCTACCTCATAACATCTCGGTTACGTATTGTAACCCTCAATCCCTGAAAAAGGGAACGGAGACGTCACGTCGGTGACCGATGAATAGGAATCTCGCTTAGAGATGCCCAATCTACTCTGCGTGTATAGAAACACGCCAATGAAATTGGCATACGCTGATTAGTATCCAGCTGCAGATCGCAGTGCAAGTACAAATACTGTAGGTAGTGGATTAAGCGTTCATTAGTTTTTCACTGAGGAGCCAATTTGGTGACATGGACCCCCATCTCCGGTACAGATTCATGGCGACGAGACTTGACGTCTCCGTTCCCTTCTTCACGTTACCGAGACGTTCCCTTTCAGTCAGTCACTCCGAGTTACGTCGGTGATCCCTATCAAAACACCATAGAAGCTGCCGTCGTGTGGGAGTCTCCCAAGCCCCCAGTGTTTGGTCTCTAGGTCGGGATTCAACCACAGGAAACCAGTACCACACTATCTTAGTAACTGGACCACTGGAACGTCTGAGAAATGTGCGGAAGTCAGCCTGGTCTGGTCTACGTAGGATCTGAGTGCTCAGACGAGACGCAGCAACAGCAAGGTTGGGTCTGTCCCAGGAGCCTCTAAAACTGTTTCAGTGGAACCTCCATCCTGCCTTTGAACGTATTCAAGCAGCCCAGCAGTAACTGAGTGCGTTCCTCTGTGAGGTGCGCTGTTAAAGCGACCGAGTCCAACTCCATACAGAGAAAAGAGATCCAAGTCCCTGTTTTCGCACAACTGAGCTCTGGACTATGCTAGTATCAGCCAGTCATCAAGGAAGTTGAGAATGCGACCCCCTTTCTCCTTGAACAGAGTCAGGGCAGCCTCCGCTACTTTGGTAAATAAACAGGGCGACCGGGGAGAGCCCGAAGTGCAGAACGCAGTACTGATATGCATGGCCTTTGAACACGAACCTCAGGAAAGGCCTGTGGTGTGGAAGGATCGACACATAAAAGTACACGTCCTTCAGGTCTATTGCTGCAAACAAATCCTGCGGATTTGAAAATCCTGAATGGTCGCAGATCCAAGATCGTCCGTAACCCACCACCTTTCTTGGGCACTATGAAGTACGGGCTGTAAAACCCTGTCCTCATATTGGCTGGAGGGACCGGCTCTATTGCTCTCTTTGCCAAGAGAGTAGCAATCTCTGCACACAAGACAGGGGCATTTGCAGCATTCACTGATGTGAAGCGAATGCCCCTGAACCTGGGAGGTCGCCGGGCGAACTGAATCGCACAGCCGAGCCAGATGGTCCGAAGGAGCCAACGAGACGGTCTGAAACCTATCCAGGCATCTAAAAACCATGCAAGAGGCACCAACTGAACTACCGGGGTGCCATGGGGGGGCAGCTGTTAAGCAGAGTAAGAAATGCTCAGAAACTGTTGCATGAAGCTCGGCTCCAAAGCGAAAAGATAATGAATGCTTAATCCCCTGACCTACTTATACTCGCACTGCGATTAGGTGCAGCTGGATATTAATCAGCATATGCCAATTTTATTGGCGTGTTTGTATACACACAGAGTTGATTTGCCATCTCAAAGCGAGATTCCTATTCATTCACCGACGTGACTCGGAGTAACCGACTGAAAGGGAACTACACACACTGTTAGATTCTCAAAACACTTAATTCTGTGTGATTTATAAGCTTGTTTCCTCATGGAGACCTAACACATGTGCCCAAAAGGTCAACATTTACTGCTATCCTATCTTTGTGAGGACAGGTATAAGGTGATAAATACCAGGTGCACACACACACACGCAAAAAGACAACTAAAAGCTAAAACAATGTGTATGTGTGTCTCTCTGGGTGTGTGCTCCGGCAGACATCGATGAGTGCCGGACAGGACGCAGCACCTGTGCTAACGACACGGTCTGCTTCAATCTGGACGGAGGATACGACTGCCGCTGTCCTCACGGACACAACTGCTCCGGAGACTGCGTCCACCGCGGCAAGGTCAAGCACAACGGACAGATCTGGGTGCTGGACACTGACCGATGCTCCGTCTGCTCCTGTCAGGTCAGTGAGAGTGATGCATCGTGGAAATCCGCTCTGATCATTAATCAGCAGCCTCTCAGCCGAAGATGTAAAGGACAGGTCAAGGAGCAGAAACAACAGACTCTATGTGTATCAGCTGCATTTATAGCACAATCTCCATTAAAACACAGAAAGAAAAAAAATCTATATATATATATATATATATATATGTGTGTTTTATATACATAATATCTAAACATAATATAATAGTATATATTTTGAAAATATTTCCATCCATTTATTTATATTAATATAAATATTTAAAATGCTTAAACATATTTTTTTCTTAAATATATGCATACGTGTACACAAACACACACACACTTCATTAAAAAAAGAAAAAAGCATACAGTGAGACTAATAGATTCTCATTGATAAAAATTCTTATTTTTAATTATATATTTTCTATTAATTATAGAAAATTAATCTAATCTATTATACATTTTTTTTTTTTAAATCTGTCTGTACAGATTCATTCATTTTTATTTCAGCTTTTTTTATTCACATCAAATGAAATTATTTTTTTCTTATTTAATTTAATTTATTAATTTAATTTCATTATTTTACTTCAAATAAGAACGGTTAAACTTTTAGTTAGCTAAAATAAAACTGTACCATTTTATTGTAAAAATACAAACATAACAATATATATATATATTTAATATTGATATTAATGATATTAATGTTTTAAATCAAAATGTTTTCATTCTTCATAAAACATGTTTAAAATAACATTCTAATTATTATTACATTTTAGCAAAAACATAATATTATGAAAATAATATAATATTATGTAATAATATAGTGTTTAGGAATATATTTTAAATTATTTATCAGTAATAAATTAGATGCATATTCTTTATAGATATGTTTATAAAAATGTGTTATAATTCTGTTTAAATAAACAAAACATTTGCAAATGTAAAACAGCCTAGAAAAGTATTTCCAGCCACACTCAAGATGGGATACATGTGAAGATATGTAGTGAAAGTTTTTGTGCTTCGCTCTGTGGAAGGAGTCACATTTCCATTAAAGCCATTGACCTCCATCAATTTGGCTGGTCACGCTCACTAATTAAGTCTTTAATTGAAATGTTTTCTTGCATCTGGAGGAGGCGACGAGCGCGATGGCTTTTCAGATATTAAATAATCAATCTACCAATTAAAGCGCTGGCGGTGAAGGACAGAGCGAGCGAATCAGCCCTAATCAGCCGATAGCGCTTAATTGATGTGGAAGAGGGAGAGCTGTCAATCAAAATTAGACACGAGTCACGGGTCAGGAGCTTCGCTGTGGAAAACAAAGGATGAAAACAACTCTTGACATCGTATGCTGCTCAAGAACAGGCTGATATTTAAGCTGTTTTCCCACAACAAACTCTTTTAGCAAGAACTTTAATTAAATCCATTAAAAACATTCAATTAAATATATGAATTAAATATCCATTAAAAATTTAATAATATTTAATATTATATAATATAATTATTATTTATGTTTTTTTTTTTGTTTTTTGTTTTTTACAAATCATTAAAACACATATATATATTTTTTAATTCTTTCACTTTTCTGGCAAATTTCACTTCATACGTAAAATATCCATTTACAAAATGTTAATATCAATTTTATAATATTACTTTAACATTTGTCAGTCATTTTTATTTCACATATAATATAATATAACGTAATATCATATAATAGCCTACAGAAAATAAATAAATAAATATTTCTGTCCAATTTTCACTTCATGCATGCAAGGTTATGATATATATATATATTTACATGAAAGTTTTAAATAAAATCTTACACTTGTGAAAAATAACATAATAGAAAAGTGTTTCCAATAAACTCATTTTAGTAGTTTTAAGTTAATAAAATGAATCTGCATCTGTTTTTGACCTGTGTGTGTGTGTGCTGCAGTCGGGCCGGGTCCTGTGCAGGCGGATGGTGTGTGACTGTGATAATCCCACGCTGGATCTGTTCTGCTGTCCGGAGTGTGACCCGCGCCTGACCTCCCAGTGTCTGCATCAGAGCGGCCTGCTCACCTACTCCAGCGGAGACACCTGGATCGACAGCTGCCAGCGCTGCCAGTGTCTGGTGAGACACACACACACACATAAATATATATATATATTAGGGCCGGGACTTTAGCTCGTTAATTTAGATTAATTGATTACACAAAAATAATGCGTAAAATCTTTTAAACGCATTTTAATGGCATTTATTTTTGCACCACGGAACGTTTCTATCAGGAAGAGTTTCGGTGGACAAATTATACTGGAACACCAACTAGCATTTTTAATGTTATGAAAGTACTTGAAAGTAGGGATGCATCGATCCAGATTGGCCGATATGTTTGCTCGTAAAGCCGGTCCTGTAATCAGCGGTAAATGCCATCAGGTGCGTGATTTCACATTGAGCCGTATAAACTGCACACAGCCGTTGTTTACTGACGAGCTGCGCAAATCCACGCTGATAATGAACATGTTTTTGCGCAGCTCGTCAGTGAACAACGGCTGTGTGTAGTATATACATGTATATGTGAAATCACGCACTGCACAATATTGGACTTGGTTAATAAACAATATTTTGTTACTTAAGCTTATGTATTCAGTCATTATTCAATGGTATACTAAAAACCCATGTGAAAAAACTAACTTATCACTGTTCTTAGGTCAAATATTTATATGCAATTAAAATGTGATTGATTTTGATTAATTAATTACAAAGCCTCTAATTAATTAGATAATTTTTTTTAATTGAGTCCCAGCCCTAATATATATATATATATATATATATATATATATATGCATATACACACACTTACAATAAACACACAATGAATTTGCATAACACATTTCATTGAAATGGTGATGACTGAAATTATATTTCCTTGTTAAATGGAGTGATCAGATTCAGATTTTCCACAAGCTGATATGATTCTTTAGATTCTTAATAAAAAAATTCTAACAAACTTTAGTAAAAAATTCTCAATGGTTGTATAAAACAACACCCATTTATCCTGACAAAATCTGCTGTTTTTACGCCATTCTAGCCCATGTCCCTTTAAATGCTAATGAGCTCTGCTGACTCCGCCCTTCTCTTCTGTGAGGTGACAGATGTTCTCTGAGAGACATTAAATTTTAGTCACACTCATCGTGAAAGTTGCTTATTAAACCTTATACTCAGTTCTTCTGCAAATAAAGCTGATTCTGGAATGATTGACACAAACATAGACACATTTAGACAGATCAGAAAATAAACGTAACCCTTCAGAAACACACGTGATCCTCTGTGTCTTCAGCGGCTTAGACGGCAGGAGTACATGACTTACTGCTATATTCATAATTACATCCAACAACAGAACACCTCTGAAACAATGATAGACTGATGACAGCTCACTGAGGGTGGAGTCTGGGTTAAAACACTGTCAATCAACTGTTGTGGGAGGGGCCTGGGTCAGTGATGTCATACAGACAAGAATCTGAGGAAGGCTTGATTTGAGGGAATCAGGAATTTAAAAACAAATAGTAATCGTTCTAGGGTTGTGTACACACACTGCTAACACACATTAGTGTTCTAACAACATGTGAAAGTAAATTCTCCATACAAAACCCTTTAATATCTTTATTTACAACTTCAGGAATCATTTTTCAGCACTAACTGCATTGAGTTCAAATCTGTGGATCTAAAAATTAATTGTTTGTATCTTCCATAACATCTTTAAAAGTCACAAACTCAATAATGATCAGAGAGCAGTAATCAGCTGACCTTGACTCTGGATCTCGGGGGTCTCTCTCCTCCAGCAGCAGATGCTCATCAAACATTCATCAGGGACGTTAGTGAAGAAGACCATTAGAGAGGACAATACAAATACATGCAAATGCCGAAACTCTAAACAAATCTCAACAAATTAGAATATGTTGACAGCTAATCTACTCAAAACACCTGCAAAGGTTTCCTGAGCCTCAAAATGGTCTCAGTTTGGTTCACTAGGTTACACAATCATGGAGAAGACTGATCTGACAGCTGTCCAGAAGACCATCATTGACACCCTTCACAAGGAGGGTAAGACTCAAACATTTACTGCCAAAGAAGCTGTCTGTTCACAGAGTGTTGTATACAAGCATGTTAACAGAAAGTTGAGGAAGGAAAAAGATGCACAACCAACCGAGAGAACGCAGGCTTATGATGATCATCGAGCAAAATCCATTCAAGACTTAGGGTGAACTTCACAAGAAATGGACTGAGACTGGGGTCAATGCATCGAGAACCACCACACACAGACCTGTCAGGAGTTTGGCTACAGTTATCATATTCCTCTTGTAAAGCCACTGAACCACTGACAACATCAGAGACATCTTACCTGGGCTAAAGAGAAGAATAACTGGACTGTTGCCCAGTGCTTTAAAGTAATCTTTTCAGATGAGAGCAAGTTTTCTATTTCATTTGGTCCTAGAGTCTGGAGGAAGGGTGGAGAACTTCATGAATCCAGTGTTGTTTCCACAGTCTGTGATGATTTGAGGTTCAATGTAAGCTGCTTACCAAGAAATTTTGGAGCACTTCATGCTTCATTCTGCTGAGCAGCTTTTTAAAGATGCTGATTTTATTTTCCAGCACGATTTGGCACCTGTCCACACTGCCAAAAGCACCAGAAGTCGGTTACATGACCACGGTGTGGGTGTGCTTGACTGGCCAGCAGACTCACCAGACCTGAACACCATACACAGAGAATCTGTTATTGTCAGGAAGAAAATGAGAAACAAGAGACCAAAAAAAATGCAGATGAGCTGAAGGCCACTGTCTAAGAAACCTGGGCTTTACCACCTCAGCAGTGTTAAACTGATCACCTCCATGCCCAGTTAAGGCAGTCATTAAAGCCCCTACCAAGTATCAACTGTACATATGCAGTAAATTAACATACTTTTCAGAAGGACAACAATTTACTAAAAATTTATTATTATTATTATTTTTTTTACTTATGAAGTATTCTACTTTGTTGAGATAGTGAACTGGTGGGTTTTTGTTAAACATGATCTTAAATCATCACCATTAAAAGAACCAAAGACTGAAACTACTTCAGTCTGTGTGCATTGAATATATTTACAGTTTTATCCAGACGCTAGGACCCATTTCTCAATACTTAGTTCACTTTTGCAAAACTCTTCACACTAGTCTCACTAGTCACCAGCTCGGCAAAGCAGTTCATTTCACATTCAAAATGCACTACAACTACCAAAACACTTTATTCAGTGCAAGGTTGACAGCCGACAAACACACTTCATCACCCACAAAAACAATGAACTAAAAAACACTAACAACATTCAGCATTACACAGTGTTTTCTTGTGAAAAACAAGGACACATCTCTGATTATAATTGCAATAAACATTGTTTATAACTGCAATATATGTTACTAGAATGAATCAGACATGATGCAGAATTTCTCAATATTTTATGTTTATTTATTATTATTATTATTATTATTATTTTTATTTTTTTGCACTGAAAAATGCACCAAAGCGACTGAGAAAAACTGTAAGTAATTCCAAAATACAAGAATTTGTATTCACATCATCCGCTGATACAGATACAATAGTAATGCTACTCTATAAAAACTCAACAGTAAAATAAAATAGTGCTGTTGAATTTTGCTGTCTTATTCAGTTTTGCAGTATGTTATTGTTTTGAACATAAGTTTAACAGTTTTGAAAACATTATGTAAGCATGTGCAAAATGTGCTTTACGTAAGATTTTTGGCAGTTGTTGTGTCTGAGTGAGAAAAGAATTCATGAAATTTGAGAGATGTAGTCATTGAATGCATTTTGTGCCAAAACTATGATAATTGATCCTCAGTTTAGCCCACATACACTTCTGTTGTGCTCACTGTGTGAAGAGTTCTGCAAAAGTGAACTAACTATTGAGAAATGGGTCCTAGCGTCTGGAAAAAAAACTGTAATACAGTTTCACAATTTGAGTTGAATTACTGAAAAGAACTTTTCCACGACATTTAGTTTATGGTACTATTTTCCTTTTTCAAAAAATTATACTTTTATTCAGCAAGGACATGTTAAATGGTTCAAACGTGTCTGTATCCTTTTCTGAAAATTCAGCAGAACATCACAGAAATAAATTAGAGTTTGACTGCTATTCACATAGCAAAAGCTATAAGGTTTTACTATTTTTAAAGTATTTTTGATTAAATAAATTCAGAAGCATCTGATGGCTCTGGTGGCTACTGAAGTGTGTGTTCTCTGGTCTTTCAGCAGGGTGAGGTGGACTGCTGGCCTCTGTCCTGTCCGCCGGCTGACTGTGACTTCACGCTGGTGCCCGAGGGCGAGTGCTGCCCGCGCTGCGTCTCTGACCCCTGCCAGGCTCACGCCGTCCGCAACGACATCACCAAGACCTGTGAGGACGAGCACGGCATCACACGCTTCAGCGGCTCAGCCTGGGTCAAACACGGCACCGACTGCACACTGTGCCAGTGCAAGGTGAGCGCGACACACACACGCATCATCATCAAACACACACTTTCTCAAAACAATTAGTCATGTGTGCACATCATAGTAGAAGTTTCTCATTCTTTGCAACAAATTGCAAATGCTTTTGGACATGCATCAATTGCTTTCATACAACTCTCTGCTGTTTTATTACATTATCATTTGCTTATGTCATGTCAGTCAAAATTAACTAAACTTGTGAATGCTGAATAGTCATTCCATATAAAACTAATAGTGCTTATTTCATTGCTTGAGTCATTACATACAAAAATGTTGAACTAGTTGTAAAAATCTGTAAGGCAAATTTGAAAAAACAGTTTAAATTTTTTTTTTCTGAAAATGTCTTCTTAATTGAATTGTTTGCACAATGCTTTGAATACAGTAAATTAGAATTGCAAAGAGCATATGCAGTAAAAATGTGAAACATACACATTCAGTGTCAGTGTCTTGTGATTTCACCAAGTACAAGATGTTCCTGGATCAACATCCTTGTATAATTTTTAGGTAGGAGTAGGTTTAAGGGTAAGGATTGGGATAAGTTTATATTTTTACACCGTAATATTTATCCAGGATCAACAGAAGATTTTGATCCAGGATCATGTCCTACTTGGCAAAATCATGGCGACCCTCACTACATACAGTAATGTCTAACTTTACTGTAGTTTTCAAATGGCTGTGCAAATAGTATATATAGTGCTGTCTTGAGCATTTTCAGGAAGTGTCACCAAAATCAGACTTTTTTGCATTGTAAAAAATGTAGAGTAAACTTGTCATAATGAAAACATGACAAAGCAATCTTGTTCATAAACAATGGTGTCAGGACTTTCCATTCTGACTACACTGACACTTTCACTGACATGAATACTTGCTTTTGAGCAATGAACCATCCATTTGAGCAAGTGACATGCTATTGCAGGTTATCAACTGGGTTTTGCAGTTTGTACTAATAGTTTTGAGAAATGCATTAACTTTTGTGCAAATGTTGTGAGAAATGCACCAAAGCGACTGAGAAAAACTCTAATGTGGTACCGATTTGTCTTTCAGAAAATATTTGTAGTTTGTGAGAAACATTTGATAATTTTAAGACACGGCTGTTGTAAAAGTTACGGTTGGTCTTAACATCAGTTTTTGTTTCTAACACAGCCATAGTCCATAGTACCTACTCTTAACTGCAAATCATCTCTTTTATGGCTTATGAATAGTAATACAGGTTTTCTGAATTGCTAAAACACTAAAACCCATTGGCTAAACATAGTTCTAATTGTGCAGTCTGTTGTCAATACCTTAAACCGTTTCACATGGTAAAACACAATTTGCAGATCTCGATTTAGAATTTAAAAAAACTCCATTCATACTAGAACAGTTTTTCTCAATTGCTAAGACGCATTCCTGGAAAGCTGCTCTCTTTTTCCCTAAACTGTGAACACAGGTGGCAACAATCAAATACAAATAGAGAACACGTTGAGCTACGATAGAATGTTTTCATTGGTCAAAAGACAATGACGGAAAAATATTACATTTGTTTTGAGATTAAAAATTTAGTTTTCCTTGAGAACTATATGTTTCGAACAATGTGTTTTCTATTTTATTTTTTTTTGGTCTTTTTCCATTTGATTTGAGAGCCGTGCTTGATTATGAACACAGGTAAAACTGTTTTGAGGTAAAAGTTTCATTTTGCTCGAGGAGTCAGAGGTTTTGCAAATAGTGCTTGAAGATAAGGTTTTGTTTTTAATGGTTTCAGAAAATGAAGAAAGGTTTCAAAAATTGTGTTTTAGCAAGTGAGAAAAACTGTAATAATAGTATTTATTTGTAAAGCGCATGCGCAGACTGTCAGGCGGATCCTCCGGTCATGGAGGATGTTGATGTGCAAACCAGCTGCAAACTTTCCTCACTCTATCACTAAACCTGCTGCACTAATCAGCCTCTGGTAATTACTGCTGTTCAACTCTTATTAGTTAATAAGCGCAGGCATGTCGTGATGCTGTTTTAATTTGATATTTTAGAGGTTTTATAGGTTTGTGAGCCCGATGGCTGCTTTTGTTTATTTCCTGTTGCTTGCATCTGAATTCAGATCATCATCGATGTTACACCTAGCAAAGCATTTAGTAAATGCAGTCTAGTCTGTAGATCATCCGAACACTTATTTAACAGTATTTTTGCTATTTAGTGATATTTGCATGGGTATCGCTGCTTTAGCTGTTATTGCTAACTGTGTTGATGCGAGTCAAGCCATGAATGTGAATTAGCGTAACTTTTTATTTCATTTTATTTTTAAAAATGTGAACTGCTTTAATTAGCGCAAGTTTAAAGTAGGCTATGTTTAAGATAAACTATTAAAAAATAAATCAAAAATATGTAATGGTTGCTAATGACAGTTTGATTTGATAATGTCATAAACTCCATAACTACAATTAATAACGTGTTGTGTAGTAATGGTAGAGGTTAATGTATAAAAAGAGTAATGTTTAGCAAATTATGTCTTATAAATGCTTTTGTGTCATTCTGAATATCTGGAGTGTTTTGTCTTCCACAGGTTGCCAGATCCTCTGCAATGAAATCCTCCTGATTAATTGACATGTGTTGGTAAAATGGCCGCTGAGCTGTTTCCTGCCAAAAAACTGCCCACTGTCGCACCCAGCGCTGTTCAACAGTACCAGCAGCAGAACGTCAGCAACAACAACACCATTCAGGGATGTAACTGGCAGGGCTTGTATCCCACGATCAGAGAGAGGTGAATAACTCTTGCTCTTGTGCTGCCTACCTAGACAGCATGTGATGTTGATGTAAGGGTCTTGTTTGTTTGTTCTCCGCAGAAACGCAGTCATGTTCAACAACGAGCTGATGGCCGATATTCATTTTGTGGTGGGACCTCCCGGAGGAACCCAGAGAGTGCCGGGACACAAGGTACAGTATTACCACAGTTCAGCCGTGTGACAAACACACTGACAATGAATCCAGTAGATACAATAATTTAAAGAACATAAAGAGTGTAGTTAGGTGTCTTTTTATGTATATAATGCAAAATCAACTTTTTTTTTTATTTTGGGTTGAAGTGTGGCTCAGGACATGTTTTTGAGTGATGCTTATAATCTGTTTCTGAACCCGTTGTCTTTTGCTCTTGTAGTATGTCCTGGCTGTGGGTAGCTCTGTATTTCATGCCATGTTCTACGGAGAACTGGCTGAAGATAAAGATGAGATCCGGATCCCTGATGTGGAGCCAGCATCTTTCCTGGCCATGTTAAAGTACGGTTGTCAAATCTATTAATGAAACATAGCATTTTTTCACATTTTTATATGATGCAGTCATGAAGAAAGCACATGGGGTTCAACATTCTGCGAAAACTAGTTTTTTTTTTTTCTAATTGAATAAGGAGTGCTGTTAAATGATTAATCGCATACAAAAGTATGTTTTTGTTTATGTAATATATGTGTGTGTACTAGAGCCCAACCTATAAACAAAAAAGTCTGATACCGATACAAATATTTGTTGGTTTTAAAATCCGATATATCGGCCGATATTTTATTTATTTTTTATTTCAGAAACGTGCAACAAAACAAAAGAAACTTGTTTCTTGTATTGTCACAACAGAACAGAGGAACATCAAAATATATTAAAGTTCTGATGAATAGAATGTATAAAAATACAAACTTAAGATATGAAACGTAAAGTCCTTTGAACAAAAATACAAAAACAACAACAACCAGATCAAAAGTTACCAGTTTTAAAAGACTTGGTAAGTTTCATAAATATAACTTTGAATAGGACTGGAGACAAATTATGTTAAGTTCTGATAAATAACAGCAAGAGCAAAATATAAATTAATATAACAGTATATGAGGTAGTGTACTGAATCAGTCAATCCTCAATAGTCCCGCCCAGCAGAGGCAGCTTTTAGAACAAGAATAGTTATTTGTAGTTAAGTATTCACTAAAATATTATTGTCACAACGGATAATTAAAATATAAATAAAATGAATAAAAATAGAAACTTTAGATATAAAATTTTAAAGTTCTTTGAACAAAAACACAATAACAAGCGAATCAAAGTTACCAGTAAGGGTGTTTCGTACGTTTTTATTTTATTTTTGGAAATATTAATTTATCGGCCATTATAAATGGCGATACCGATGGTTTGGAAAATGCCTAATATCGTCCGATAATATCGGCCTGCCAAAATATCAGTCGGGCTCTAGTGTGTACCGTGTATATTTACAATGTGCAGTAGTCAACATTTGAAGTGGATAAAAACCTTTCAATTCTTGACTACTGTATATATAAATACACTTAAAAAAATGTATTATATACTTTATATAGATTATAGATTTAGTTTTTTTTTTTTTTTACATGTGCACATCCTAGTTTTTATTTATATATATATATATTATAACTTTTTATACGTTCATAGTTCTAATATTTTTTCAGTACTAAAACGATGATGCCTTGACATGTTTTTAAGATATCTATTAAAATCTAAAGTTAGGACCAATAAATTGAGCTATTATTATTATTATTATTATTATTAATAAATACTTATAAATTATATTTTTTGCATTTAAAAAAGCTAAAAAAAAATTATGAGGTCTTTTAAGGATAAAAATATAATTTGTGTAACTGCATTTTTTTTTTTATTAAAATTTACATTTTAAATTAATTTGCTTCTAACTTTTTATTTTTTTTTATTTACAAATAAAATGGTTATTAGTTTAGAAACTTGAGAGAATGTTTAGTTTTGTTTTTTCTCTCATTTGCTTCACTGACAGCAGCGCTCTGTTCTCAGGTACATCTACTGTGACGAGATCGACCTGTGTGCCGACACCGTCCTCGCCACTCTGTACGCTGCTAAGAAGTACATCGTTCCCCACTTGGCCCGTGCCTGCGTCAACTTTCTGGAGACCAGCTTGAGCGCACGAAATGCCTGCGTCCTGCTCTCCCAGAGCTGCCTGTTTGAGGAGCCCGACCTGACGCAGCGCTGCTGGGAGGTGATCGATGCGCAGGCTGAGCTGGCGCTGCGCTCCGAGGGCTTCTGTGACATCGACGCTCAGACCCTGGAGAGCATCCTGCGCCGCGAGACGCTCAACGCCAAGGAGATGGTGGTGCTGGAGGCGGCGCTGAGCTGGGCGGAGGCCGAGTGCCAACGGCAGGAGCTGCAGCCCAGCATCGAGAACAAACGGCTCGTTTTGGGGAAGAACATCTACCTGATACGGATCCCTGCGATGGCGCTGGATGACTTCGCCAATGGTGTGGCACAGTCCGGCGTGCTGACGCTCAACGAGACCAACGATATCTTCCTGTGGTACACGGCGGCCAAGAAACCGGAGCTGAAGTTTGTCTGCAAACCACGCAAGGGGTTAACGCCACAGAGGTGCCACCGCTTTCAGTCCTGTGCCTACCGCAGCAACCAGTGGCGCTACCGCGGCCGCTGCGACAGCATCCAGTTCGCCGTGGACAAGCGTGTCTTCATCGCTGGCTTCGGCCTGTACGGCTCCAGCTGTGGCTCCGCTGAGTACCAGGCCAAGATCGAGCTGAAACGGCAGGGCGTCACACTCGGCGTCGCCATCATCAAGTACTTCTCCGACGGCTCCAGCAACACCTTCCCCGTCTTCTTCGAGTATCCGGTGCAGATCGAGCCCGACACTTTCTACACGGCCAGCGTGGTTCTGGACGGAAACGAGTTGAGCTATTTTGGCCAGGAGGGGATGACGGAGGTCCAGTGCGGGAAGGTGACCTTCCAGTTCCAGTGCTCGTCAGACAGCACCAACGGGACGGGTGTACAGGGGGGGCAGATCCCCGAACTCATATTTTACGCTTGAGAAGAGGGCGTCATTGGAGCCCAATGTTGTTGTTCTTTAATGAAGTGCTGCTCAGAATTTGCACAGAGGCTGCAACAAGATTATTAGAGATTACTGACAATCCATATAGACTATATTAGAAGTGTTTGTGCACCTAAAAAAACACAAGAAGTTTGGGCATCATTTACTCAACCTCAAACCTATTTAATCCTGCTGTTTTCAATCCAGGATCAATGGCTGATAGAGTCCGGAATTATTAAGGCACTACTGAGCGGTACAGCGTACAAAAGTTTGGGGACAATACTATAGTAGTCAGTTCTTTTATTAGGACAACTTTGATCCACGTCAAACGTTGACTACTGTATTTTTGAAAGCTTCTTGAGCAGCAAATCAGCATATTAGAGTTATTTCTGAAGGATCATGTGATTGGAAGACTGGAGTAATGCTGAAAGTTCAGCATTGCATCACAGAAATAAATTACATCTTCAAAGTGAAAACGGTTATTTTAAATTCTAGTGATATTTTACAGTATTACTGTAAACAAATTTACCAACCCCAAACTTTTGATGAACAAAGGTTTTAAGGTTTTTTTTAGTTTCATTTCCAGCTGAATGAATGAATATTTAATCAATAATGACAAATGTTCTCACATAAAAGCTGTCATATGACTTAAGATCACTTGTAAGTGAACCTGATCACATGAGGTTGAGTAAATGATCTCATTTTCATTTTTATGTGACATATTTCAAGAGAAGAGATTAATGGATAAGTCTTTATCTTGAAGCATAATTAAAAGACACTAATAAGAACATGTCTGCTAAAGATAAAACGTTTCAAGACAATTAACGTGCTTGATGAAGTGAGTTTTTTGAGTGTTGGTAAAACGGTAAAGGAGCCTTCCTTTCGCTTCGGTTTCATGTTTTCACGTGATAGACAGCTGAATAATCATTTGCTGATGTTTACTTTCTCTCTTGAGAAAGATGATTTAATATCTTGAAGTCACACACTTGATTTATTCTACAGAATCACATTTGTATTGCCTCGTGTGTCGTATTGTAATGAAACTGTATTTTATTGAGCTCTAAAGTATTTGTATAATTTTTTTACTTAACACGTGAAGCACAATTTGTCCCGAAGCGTTTCGCAAAAAAAAATATTTTCTCTACTTAATATTCATGTAATCCTATATTTTATAACATTTTGGTGCCACACAACCTTGTATGTAAGCGGCGTGAAGTTAGGAGGGGTTTATAAAGACTGTGAGAAGAGATGAGGAGAGAGAGAACTAGTGGTGCTGGTTAAGATAAAATCACTATTACTATTATGACTCAAACTGCAACATGGGTTTTGTTAAAGGAACAGTTCACCTAAAAACTACCATTTACTGTAAATGTTCTTGCTCTCAGGCCATCCAGGATGTAGAGGAGTTAGTTTCTTCATCAGGACAAATTAGGGAAGTCCTCTGCAGTGAATGGGTGCCGTCAGAATGAGAGTCCAAACAGCCAAAAAACACACTTGAATGGACTGAGAGTGAATATTTTGTCATATTTTTTTAAAACTACGGTGCACAACTCAGACTTTTTTTTTTGCGATCAATGGGGAGAAAAAAAAAATCGGACACTAAAGGAGCCATATAGGGACCACAAAATCATAGTGGCAGTGACATTGTTTACTAAGGCCAGTTAGTCGCCCAGCAGTCACCATAGCAACAGCCTGTCAATCATTTTTTTAACAGCATTTGCTTCAGGAACTGTACAAATTGTACTGTGGTGATTAAAATATAACACTCCAGCTCTTTCAGATGGTGTACATGTGTGTACGTGTCAAACCTTAATTGCACTATTTCTCATAAAGTAGCTGTTTCTTGTAACACTGTGTCACAATCTATAGTAGTTTGGTTTTGTTGGTTTTACTTCTGAAATGGTTGTGATCTGGACTGGGTTGCAGCTTTGTTTGGTCAAATCGAACCTTGTGTTATTGACATTACTCTGTAATTTGTGCCTTTTCTGGATTGGGTTTAATGATGTGAACTACTACCCAAGCGGTTCCTACATGTAAACTACACTAATTCCTGGACCGTGAGTTGAGATGTTTCTACATGCTCTGAGCACTGGTCGCATTCACTGGAATTTTAAGTGTAGGAGGTTTTCAGTCATTAATTCACAGCTGTATTTTGATATATATGGCATGAGTGAGGAAGCCTGTTTCTTCTGTTATGTAGAAAAGGAGGTGCCTGTGAAAGTGCCAACAGACTTCTTTGAATGTGTGAGCGGCGTTCGTGTCAACATGAATAAAACTAACTTTAACTCCAACTTCTTGGTCTGTTTTTCATTAAAGGTGACCCTCTGAAACTACAGTAAATCTAACCTTTTCCTGGAGGCGAGTATTTGACTTTTTTTTAGGCTTTTTAAGTTGCTCACAGAAGGTTATTTAAAGATTTTGAGGAATAATATATTTTGCATATGAAACTGGTAAATTTGGAGAGGGTTAGTAAATGATGACAGAAAAAAGGTAATTTTGGTCCCTTTAAAGGGGTCATAACGGTGGTACATCCACTTTTTCAAGCTGTTTGAACTGAAATGTGTGTTGGGAGTGTTTGTACACAACCACCCTACAATGATTAATTGGTAGTTTTCTTTTAATTTAATAAAAGTGAGTTGCCCCTTCTGAAATCAAGCCATTCTCAAATGCATGACAGAGGCCACGCCCACAATAATGATTGACAGCAGCGTGTCACATAGACTGAGCTGGTGTCTTACCTCAGACCCGCCCTGAGTGAGCCCATCAGGGGCCTGTTCCATAAACCAAGATTAGAGAATAAGCCAGGCTTATATCAGTTAGTCTGACTTATTGCCAGTTAATTTGTATT
>JAUCNO010000585.1:417663-438988 GCA_032353835.1 Enteromius viviparus | reverse complement strand
TTCGTCAAAAACATTAATTTCTTTTCGACTGAAGAAAGAAAGACATGGACATCTAGGATGACATGGTGGTGAGTAAACTATCCTCAAAAGTTTTTCTGAAAGTGAACTTCTCCTTTAAATACTAATTTGGAAAATAAAACAACAGGTACAGGTACACACCCAAATAAATAGATCAACAAAAATAAACTATATAAATAACTTTATTTATAAAGCTATATAAACCTTAAATATATATGCTAACACATAGAATAACTACATAATAAATATAGAATTTATTAGCATTTTATAATAACTACTAAGAAGAAATATTTAGTGTATAATAGATTTATTAAAGGAAATGAGGGTGAAATTTATGCAGCTGCCAATAACACAGGCAAAAAAAAAAAAACTAAACTGAAAAGGGCAAAAGGTCACACAAGGGCGTTTACAGTAAAACTGGGATGACTGTTGTTGCAGTGCATTGTGGGACTGTCTGCACTGCTGCTTTGGAAATAATAGTGAGTGTGTGTCTGAGTGCGTGCAGCTGTGTCGATCAGACTGGCTCCTAATTGGCCGTGAGTAATGCGATCTGCATGCGCACTGCAGTCTTAATTAAATAACGCTGCTTAATTAGCTCATGATGTATGCCTGGAACAGACGCCTCCGGCACTGACGAGTTAAAGTGGCTGAACGCTGACTCCACCTCCATCTCACAGCCCCACCCACATCACAAACTGAGCTGAAGACCAAATCCTCCTCTGTGTGTTGGGCTCTGAGTGCAATGATGATGTCATCATTTTTTGGTAAAGGCGAATATGATGTCATAAAGGAGCGATGATGTCATTTATAAAAATGCTGTTTTATTCCCTATGCAATCTGTCAGACTATCAATGTTTTTATAACCTGCAGAGAGAGAATGTGAGTGTTTATGATGTTCATTTCCATCACGAGTGCATTGAGCAGCCGCCGGAGAGCTGTTCAGTGTGCGTGTGTGAAGGGGGAGGAAGCAGAACTGGTTGTTAGGAGTGTGTGATGTGGGGGTTTGAGCGGGTGTGTGTTGCAGAGAATAAAAGAATATCAATGAGAAAGATGAGAGGCAACAGATGCTGAGAAAGATTTTTTTCTTTGTTTATGCATATATACATATACATACATACACACACACAAAAGCATGAAACATATATGCATTATTTTAATAATCCCTGATAAAATAAAGTGTATGTAAGCATACAAAGTATATGAAATTATAGTATATTACATGTATTTTTGCCTAAAAAATAATAATATCTAATTGAAATGGATTGGCTTCACCTGTGTATTGACAGAAACTGTAAATAGACAATTTTTTACAGTTTATGCCGTATTTCACACAAAATGCAAGAGAAAATAAATCATATTTAGTACAAGTAGAATCAAGCCTGCTTCAGGACTCATTTCCAAATCTCATTACCATAACGTGAAAAATGAAAAGGTAATGACAAACTTTACATTTATTTATATAAAACCGTAAAACTGAAGAACAATTAGCCTGCTGTATGCATGTGATAGCTACATATCTGCTGATCTTGAGACAGAATGATTTCCACTACAGCACTACAAAGATGAGAATAAAAAAAGAGTGACAGGACAGTGTGTAGAGATGTCATCAAACAGTCACAGTGAACTCAAAAAAACTTCCTTGTTCCTAAAATAGGCTGCATTATAATTTTGACTTACATATAAATATTCAGCACGAACGCATAAAAAACAGTAGGAATAACTGTGTGCCTGTCATGTTAATATTCACCACTGTTATCAAAAACTGATCTTCACTCAACCAAAATCACAATACACGTAGTAACTGCAGCCAGTACCATGGTAAAGCACTGAGGGACAGCTGCTGCAAACGTCTCCAGACACTGCTGATCTTTTTCTAACGTTAATCTGACATTTATTCTGAGAGTAAATCAGAGAGCGACAGTGAGAACATAATGACACAGGGTTCAGCGCTGGTCTCTCCTCGCAGGTGTAAACAATCATTTCTCCTGACAGAGCTGAAAACAGACATACGCTCAAGAGCTGTACAACAGCGCCACCTATCCACAAACATCACTCACCCATACAGATACAGGTCTTCTGTCATCTTAAATCCAGTAAGAGCTCTTTTAGTGTAATCTCAGCATCAGACAGCTCTATGACAGACATACATTTACTGAGTATTAACTCTATAAAGCTAGAGTCTCTGATTGATAGTTCAGAGTTTTCTATCCAGTAAAAGCTCTTTTAGTGTAATTGTACAAACATCCAGCGTCTTTCTGGTGTCAGATCTGGACTGATTTTGATCAAGAAGCGTCCGAATAACTTTGCTCATATCTCAAGATGAACTCTTACTGGACTGAAGTAGCTCAGCTTTACTTGATTCTCCATCAATCATTTTCTAGAAGAATCTGATTTTCAGGATCTTTTAAGGAGCTTTACTTTCACTGTTCCTCAGCGGAACAATGATCTTCACAAGCCTCCAAAACATCTCACATCTTCTAAGGATCATTTATTGCTTCAGCTCTCAGTCAGCATTGCATTATATGTTTGGATCAATCGAATCTTACTGAGACATATTATTAAAGATACAGAGCAACGACTGATTTGTAGATCATTTAATGTAAGGAGCTGCTCTACTGATCCAAAGATCTTAGTGACCATAAATATAATTCTCTGCACAAACAGCAAATTGTTATTCAGAGTTTCTGAAAATATTTCAAATAGGTTTAGAGATTTACAGAAACTAAATGTTGCTTATTTGTAATATTTAATATTTTTAATAATGTAAAGTGAAAATTTAAATAATAAATCTACATGTATTTACAAACAACACAAGTAATGTAAATCAATGAGGGTTAAAATGCCACTGAATTATTACATCTGATATTTCATATTATATATACATATGTGTATAGTATTAAAATTAATTAATTATTAAAAGCTCTCTTGGTTTTGGAAGAGACAGCATCAGTTTAGACATTTAGTGTCTGTGAAGGTTTAGCATTCTGCTCATGAAAACCCAGCTTTAGATTAAATCTTTTATGGTCTTTCTAGAAGATATTGCTAAACAAGTTGCTCTGAGACGTTTCAATTCACTTCAGTCATTATTACAGCAGCGACAGAAAGGTCTGAGAATAATGCCCATCTGCAATCTTCATATCTTTGTTCATCAAAGTTTTTATGATTTAATAAAACAACAAAGGTTTCTCGCGCTCACAAATGTATCAAACTAGTCTTTGATCAGTCCAAGCTGTGCTCACAAACATTCATTCTGATGGTGCTTTTATGGCGGGACAGCCACACTCAACACTGACCGCGTTTAACCTTGAGAAGAATCATGGCCACACGATCGCTCAACATTCAATCTCGCTGAAAAATGGTGCAGCCATTCTCCAAACAGTGCGGTGCGATGTAAAAGCATGGGCTGTGTGCTGGGCTCAAAATTAGCTGGCGAATCCAACCGTAAGTGAGGCATCCATCTTATAGCGCAAAACTAAAAGCAGCGCCGCGTTTTCAAACAGCCCACGGTTGACTGTCTGCACATGAGCTGATCTGAGAACATACGTCCCCAGATAATGTAAACGCTGATTCTCGGGTCAGTGCTTAAATGCACTTAAAGCTTATAGGATTCATGCACGGCTGCTCAAATCAATCCCTTTGTTGCGATTAGAGAGCCATTCTCATGCAGAATTACAGTGCAATGACATTTTTGAATCAAATCATACAAAAATGATCTTACAAAAAACATCTTTCTGTTGCACTTCTGGGCACAACAACCCAAAAATCAATGTAGTCTGATTTAGTTATGATTCTTATTTTGATGAAGCTTTTAATATTCTTGGTTAACAAGCACATCCAAATACATCACAATGTATTACCTGAATCATTCAAAAAGAGTCATAAATCAGACTCAGACATAATCATGCACTTCTGCATGTATGATTCAGTAATGATTCTTTTAGTGGGCTTTTATTTAATGTATCTTTGAAAAAATCTTGAACACTGGTTGACATGTAATCTGATCTCAGAAGCTGATTCATTTGACTGAATTGCACAAAAAGGATCATGAATCAAATTCAAACACACTCAAAAGATTTGAATCCCTGAATCAATAAGAGGTTCTGGACTCATTTACTACAGAATACAACGAGAATGGATAAACATCTTTCTGTGGCCTTTCTGCTACGTGAATGAACAATAAATGTATGAATCATACAACAACAATAAATGAACATCATAAGGTTGCATTTCTGCACGCGACAACAAACATACAGAACAATCAATGCAGTCTGATTCAGTAATGATTCTTTTAACTGGTTCGTTTTAATTAATCTTTTAAAAGTCTTGAAATAGTTAACATGAAGACTAAAATAACAAACAATTACATCTCATGAGTTGGCTTGTTTAACTGAATCGCTCAAAAAGAGTCATGAATGAAATTCAAACACACTCAAAATTTTGATTTTGATTCAATTTGAATCCTTCACTTAGCTAGCTGAATCATTCAGCGGTTCGGGACTCATTTACTCAATTACAACCTCAACCAATTATTAGGCAATTCCTAAAGTGCATAAAAGAATCACTAATGGAATTAAAGAGCCAGAAATCATTAAATTCCTTACAACTGCCATCCCTAATCAGACCTGGGAAGAGCGACTGAAAGAACAACTCTTAAAAGCTTCTGATTTAAGACATCTAGGTCTGAGGAATAATAAACAGGCTTGGGAATAGACACAAATTCCTATTCAGAATTGCAGTGCAAAAATGTTTTAATCCAATTTTTGAGTAAAATCATGCAAAAGAGACTTTCTGTTGCATTTTTGCAAGCAGAACGATCAGTGTAGGCTGATTCAGTAATGATTTTGTCAGCTGCTTCTTTTGAATGAATTATTCAAAACTCACAAATCAGTCGGTTATTATGTAGTCTGATTTATGAACAAACAGATCTCATAAGCTTGTTCATTTATCACAAGCACTCAAAAAGAATCATAGATTTGCCTCAAATACACTTAATCAGTCCATTTGAATCAATCAGCGGTTCTGGATTCATTTATGGAAATGTACAAAGACAATAAATAAGCATATTTATGTTGCATTTCTACACACAACAATGAACATACAGAATGTTCAAAGTCATGTGATTCAATAAACCAAATCAATTGATTGTTATGTAAGATGAATTTTGAACAAATGAGTTGGTTTCAACTGAATCACTCACAAAGCATCAGGATTCAGCCCCAAACACTCTTAAAGATTTGAATCAATCCACGGTTCTAGACTCATTAACTATCATCTAATTGTTACGACCAATTACTGAGACTTTGTAAAAAGAATAAAAGAATCATTAATGGAATTAAAGAGTCAGAAATTGTTAAACTCCTTTCAACGGCCATCCCTAATGAGAGAAAACTGGGAGGAGGGAATGAAGGAAACATTTTTTTTCTAATTAAAGATGGGCTATCTCTTACCCCATCCGTCCGCTCATGAGCAGAATGAGGTTATAGATGTGAGAGAAGATGAAGAGCGAGAGAATCGTGCTGAAAAACATGGTCATCCATGAGCCGTGGTCCTCACGAAACATCTTCAGACGCAGGAGACGACCTGAGACAGCAAAAAGAAACCACTTTTAGAAAATTAAACAAGTAAGAGTCGTGCATTTGCTGCGATGATTGACACTAAACCAGATCCTGAGCATATGTTTGTTACACTTATACGGTACATTTCAATATTACTTCTACATTATTGTGCTTTTATTCATCCTTTGAATGAGCTTTTTTTGCTATAATTTATTATTGAGAAGTTGTTATGCATTTTAGAATTTTAAAAATATTACTATTTGAGCTTCATTTAAATTAGTTTAGTGTTTTTTTTATTAAATTTTTTGTTATATTCAACCAAATTTTATTTTTATAACCATTACAACACAAAAACGATCATGGAAATCATAAAGGCAGGAAAAATAAATTTATATACACTGAAAATAATGAAACAAATTTTTTTAAGGTGGTTGAAAACAATTGAATTTAGCTACATTTAAAAAGCCAAGATTACAACGTAACCCCACGTTCTCTATCGTATCAAGACAATCTATCCACCAGATTACATACGTATGGGACACTGTAAGACACATCGGGAAGAGGAGGTGCATAACTTTATTAAATCAATTTGTAAACCAATATATATTTATGTGGAACAAGAAAGAGTATTGAATTGATCACTGAGAACATGCACACCCAACTTAAATAAATTGACAGATTTGCCGGAGCCTGCCTCTTTTCTAGTGAGAAAAAGAGAGGGCAATGAGGTGACTCCCAAGAGGAGAAAAGATCTACACCTGCTATCCCAAAATGATCCCATATGATCTTCAGCACATCTGGGTGGAAACGCCACTCTCCTGGCCAAGGACCCCCTCTTGACAGCATATCAGTTGCCTGATTTTGCAGTCATGAAAGATGCACTGCCTTCAGTGAGAAAATATGAGGTTGTGCCCAAGCGAGAAGGATGTGAGCCACCTTGCAGTGTAAAGGGGATGCCAGGCCCCCTTGTCTGTTCACATCAATGCTGCTGCCACGTTGTCTGTCCACACTAGGACATTACAACCTACCAGGTGAGATAAGAAGTAGCTCAGTGCTAAATGAATGGCCCTCAGTTCCAACACATTGATGTGCTGAGACGTCCAGGTGGTTCCCAAAGGCATTTGACCCATGAGCAATGCTCCCCAATCTCTCATTGAGGCATCTGTTGAGATCAGCTGTCTCTGCAGAACAAGTCCCAGTCGAGATCCTCTCATGGTATTCTGTGACTAGTTGAAATCTGGAAGTAGGCATCTTTCAGGTCTATGTATGAGAACCAGCCCCTGTGAAGTACAGGCTGTTTCACTCTAGGATTAGTCAATATGCCTACATTGGACTACTTTCACATCCCCTGTATCCCTCCCCTGTTGCATTGTTATGTGATTATGTGTTTTACGTGCTTGTTGCTGGGGTATTTTTTTCCCCCTGATCTCATACTGCCCTTCTCGAAGGACATTCTGGGAGGGTTTCCTTCTCCCAATGTATCTTATTTCTTTATTTTCTATATGCTACCTCTCGACAAACCTGTCTTCCCCCCAAATGTGATGTGTGTGATGTTTGTGTATGACAATTTCACTACATGTAACCGTGTATGTGACAAATAAAGGCTTCAATTCATTCAGTCAATTCATTCATCTTGAATCTTAGAGGTTTTAAAATTGTGTTCAGATCTCTGATGTCCAAGATTTTTTTCCTTTGGCACTAAAAAGTAACGGGAGCAGAACGCGGTCTGGGCTTCGTCAATTCTCAATTCTTTTTTTTCCCTTAATTTTGGAAAGCCGTAAATATTCTAAATTCTCTCTGAAATGGTGGAGGTTTGGAAGTATGTTCCCATTTGCCCAAACCTCTCTCTCAAAAACAGGTAGGAGGGGAGAGAAAATTTGCCTGGAAACACTGAATACATCAAATCGACATGGAGCAGTTGGTTCTTCAGAAACCAGCAGAATATTTAATGCTTCGACTGCTCTCTCATCATAGCTCTTAACGGATTGGAGTCATGTGACAGAGGGGCAATATCCTCTGGCTCATCTTCTTCAACTACTGCTTGTGACCGCATTGACACCTTGTCAATGGCGGGATACGGTATAAACTGCCAGATGGACGAATATATGAAGTTCTCAATACAAGCAACAGTCCTCCAGAAGAGGTGCAACAAGCTCTTCTTGTACTTTATGGATCGGAGATTTCACAATGGTGCCTGCAACAACAGAGATCATTCAGGTAAAAACACTGAATAAATAAACAGAGAATGTAGAAAACACAATAAGACTACCAGCAAGTAGTACCCAATTGGGCCGTAACGCAATGGAATCAAAAGAAGAAGAGATGCACCATGATCATTCCTTACATGCACAGATGAGTATGATCTGTGCATAATTAATGTCTTAAAGATCATCCATGTCACATGACACAAGTGGTGTCATAGTTCCCATACGTATGTATTCTGGTGGAGAGATAGAGAACAACAAACCTACAGAAAACAGAAGAACACAGAGAAAGAAGAGCCAACTGAAATGTAATTTATTCTGTCAAATATTTATATATTTTGTTAGCTCCATGCCTTTTACCAAAACAGTTTTTGATTAGTTAGTTAACAGCAGTAACCTGACATACTTTCTGTTTGTATCGGCACGACCTTCACTGATCCAGACGTTATAATTATCACCTGGAAAGCTCCATTTAACTAATCCTCCCCACAACCTGTAATTTCTGCTGATTAAAGCGTCTGTGCTCACGATGAGACGAACTCCAGGTTCAACCAACCCGTCAGAACACGCGGTTCAGAATTTTCCTCAACAGCGATCGATCCTCAGCTGCGCTGTTTTGGTTTCATGAAGAGGCCGACATCATTACAACGGCGTTATTCATGACCTGCGAGGAAATTTCCATTATTTCCCTTTACCTGCGGGATCAGATGACAGTAGGGAACATCTTTCTTTGTCTCTGGCTCTCTTTCAGAGCGTGAGATTGATTCAGATGTCGGGAAAGCCGCTCTGAATGCTTAATCGCGCCCTTCAGCGTATGTCACGGAGGTGAATTCAGTCTTGCGAGTGGAGAGGAAGATTTCACGGCTTTCGAGGGTCTGTTTAAAGTGATTAAAGACGACTAAAGTTAAAGACGGTGTCAGTAACACTTACACAGACTGGGTCTGATCATTACACACACGTTTAGCATTTTAACTGCGCTTCTGAAACCTATAGACTGCACCCTACTTAGGGAGCATCTGAACTGACTTCTGGAGCACACTACATAAGCAGCAACTCAGAGGAGATTTGATTCTTGTCTTGTTTTTTCAGCACAAATATCTAAGCATTCATAAATAAAGGAAACATTTACGGAAAAATAACATCAGATATATTTTTTTTTAATTACATCAATTTAAGAAACATATCTGCCAATGGCATCAGGAAAAATTTTTAAAAAATTATATTATTGCTGTCAAACGATTAATTGTGATTAAAAAAATAAATGTTTGGCTTTACATAATGTATGTGATTGTACTGTTTATTTATTATGTATATATTAAAAACACACACACACATACAGAATATATTTTGAAAGTATTTACATGTATATGCCTTTATATATTTATTTTCTTATATTTGATATTATATATAAACATAACATATTATTATGAAATATACATGCATGTGTTTGTATTTTTTTATTGTTTAAAAGCACAAATATATATTTTTTTTTAATTAATTTTTTTTCTTAGTATTTATGTCACATTTTTCAAAGAAATATCAGAATATTCTTTAAGTATTCCTTATTCGAGATACATTTTTAAGGGGATAAATAACTATAACACAAAAGATCTAATGATCTAAAGATCTTAAAGAACTAATACCTCCAAATGGGGTGAGAAAAACTTGTTTCCCTTTTGAATTCAAATTATTTGTAATTAGTAAACAGTCATTTTTTAAAGCATTTAAATCAGATACATTTACTTGATAAGCAAAATTACAGATAAAATTACAGCAAGGTATAAACTCGTGTTTTTTATTAAGTAACTTTATGCTTAAAACAAGAACAAATATCTGCAAATGGGGTTAGAAAAATAAACTGCTTTTCCCTTTGAATGAAGTTTCTTTTTCTAACCCTATTGGAAGATAGATATTTGATCTGGTTTTAAATATAAACTCACATTACTTATGTATTTTAGTGCTGTCAAAGATTAATGGCATCCAAAATAAAACATTTTGATATTTAATAAAAATGTTTTTGCATATTAATTATATTTATAGTATATTATTATGAATATAAATAAATGGAAATACTTTCAAAATATATTCTGTATGTGTTTATATTTACATATACATAATAAATATAAACAGTACACACAAATATTTTGTACACTAAAATTATTTAGGATGCAACTAATCGTGATTAATCATTTGACAGCACTAGTTATCTATTTATTAGTATCTTTAATAAATTATTTATTTGAGTAGCACAAAGATATAGTTTTGTTTCTAAACAACAATTATGTTTATAAAGAATAAAGTTAATTTTTCTATCCCCATTGACAGATATTTGCTCTTGTTTTAATCAAAAACATACTTGTTTCACAAAAAATGCATCAAAAATAAAACTTAATATCATACATTTGCAGAAAACGTATATTGATTTCAGAAATCTCACAAGAATGACAATTTTTTATATCAACTACAAATTTGGAACAAACTGTAAATTATTGCGACATAAGCTTTAATTACATAGCTATTACTTTACAGTAAATTGTTATGTGGGAGAATTCTACTTGTGTTCTGTTGCAGGTACTCAGTTACTCAATCATCTGTGATCAGGTTCATTGACGTCACATGAATGGAGCCATCTTAAACTCCAGGACCATTCTCTCTTGCTCTCTCTGTGGTCTGAAGTAGTAGTGCTGCTATCACCACAGTGCGTTTCTTTTTCTACTTTAAATAAACTCTTTTCAATTGGTACTTCAGTTTTGTGTTCTTAATGTTGCTCAGGTAGAGCCAGGGTTGTAAATTTCAACAACTTTCTCATACAATCTTCATTTTGTCTTCTCACAAAATGATTCCTGTTAGGTCTGTATTCCAAAGCATTTGTAAATACACCTACACCTCAGAAGACACATAGGGATTAGGAAATGTTAAGCAGGAATCCTGGTGTTTCTCATGTATTTTGTACTTCAGTTCAGCAACCATGCTCACTTTTTGAAAGGGAGAAGGATGAGAGGTTTTCAGTAAGCCGAGTAAAAAAAAAAAGTTTGTGTTTGCTTGGTCCATGACCCTAACCTTAGTGTGTTAGCCGTTTTTGTGTAATGTTCCCTTGAGGACTTGTAGTATAGATTAATAACCCAGTATAATATATTAGTGATTGCTGTGGTATTGGAGAGTTGTTACTTGTTTGGAGTGAGCAACTTTTTGTAGTTTACTGGGTCATTTTGTTCTATTTTTGGTTTTAAAGCTTTATTGGTATAAGGTTATTGTGAGAGTAACTTTGCTGCATTATGATATTTTTGTAGTTTTCTACTACTAGGACCTGTGGTGTTAGCTGTACATTTGTGCAGAAAGTGGTAGGAAGGACTTTGTGTTTTGTGCTCTTGTTGTTCCCACGTTACTTTAGAGTTGAATTTAGTAATGGCTTCTTTAGAAGATTTCCTAAATGAACCTTCAGATAATTTGCTTGAGCTTTTTACAAAAAATCTAATTATGCAATTAACTTCTCATTGTGATATAGCTTTTACCAGTAGTGAAAAAAGTTTAAAGGACAGTATAAACGACATCATAAGAATTGTGTTGCTTGAAGGTTACACCAGTTCCTTTGCAACCCATGGTTGCTCCTTGGTCTGAAGCTACAATTCAGTTAAAGAGAAGGAAAGGCAATTTAGAGAGAAGCAAATTTGTGAACATGAACGGTTTCTTAAGGATCTTGAGTTTAAAACAGTTTCTGAAAGATTACTTTTTAGAGGTGATGTACCTTCGTTTGATGTTGGTAGACAAATTAGGTTAGTGCCTCCCCTTTCTGAGAAAGATGTTGAGATATACTTTTCTCTCTTTGAACGAGTGGCAACCACATCTCAGTGGCCTAGAATGGTGTGGACTATACTTTTACAGAGTATTTTGGTAGGTTAGGCTCAAGAGGCTTACTCTGCTCTAAGCCTTGAGAAGAGCACTGATTATGGTGAGGTTAAAGCAGCTTTATTGAAGGCATATGAGATAGTTTAGAAGCTGTGTCAAACTTGCTCATCACACTTATGTTGGGTTTGCAAAGCAGAAGGAGAGTCTGTTTGATCGGCGGTGTACATCTCAGAAAGTAAAGAACAACTAAGACAACTTATTTTGCTTGAAGAATTTAAGAACTGAGCAGAAGGTAGTAAATTTAGAACAAGCTGTAGTCTTGGCAGATGAGTTTATTTTAACTCATAAGTTACATGTTGGTGATAAACAGGCTCAGTTTCAGGTAAAGGGCCAAAATAATAGGTCCCGAATAGGAAAGATTCCTCCTTCATCCCCTAAGAAGTTGGCTAGTGATAGTTCAACTTCATAAAGGGTCTGTTTTTACTGTGAATGGCCAAATCATCAAGATAAGCCTCACAATCTAATCAATCTGTAAAGACCCGGTCATCTTATTGCAGATTGTCCTGTTCCAAGTAAGTATATAAAAACTGTAGCATTTGTAAGTTCCCCACAGTTAAGTCATCTTCACTTGAAAATGGACATCTGAAAAAGTGAAACACAAGAATGGTGAGCTGGCTGGATGGATAGTTTTGTCTATGTTCCTGACCATAGAGAAGCTATTAAGATCTGGATGTGTCCAGGATGTCTTTTAATGAAAATTCAGCTCAAGGTTCAGAGGTAATTTTTAAAGGCTTTGGTGTAGGATTCTTGTCTATGCCTTTGCATAACATTAATCTACGATCTGATTTAGTCACTGGCAATGTGGTAGTTCCATTTTGTTCCCATATACCTATAGATGGGGTGTCGTTTATTCTTGGGAAGGATTTAGCTGGTGGTAGAGTGCAAGCTCTTCCTGAAGGAACGTCTGCTCCCTGCAAGCCAGACAGCCTAGATGAGCTGGAACTGGCATATCAAGAGACATTTCCTGTTTGTGTTACAACACGCGCCATGTCGGCTAAAAGCAATGTTGAAGGCAAGTCTCCTTAAAATCAATCTGAGATTACACTTTATGATACTTTTTTGGCATAAATTGATGTGAAATTCATAGGGTTTGGAAAGATGTTCCAGTTAATACTTGAGTAAAAGCAAGAAGCCTTCGTTGAATGTTCCCTCCACTAAGACAGAAGGACGTGTTGCTGTCTCTAGGGCTGCTCAGGGTACATTGTCAAATTTTAAAATTTTGGCTAATTTGGATTCTCATTTGACCTATTACAGTCCTTCTAAACGTGTTGATGTTATTCAATTGATCTGTCAACATTTATCCTTTGTTCTCTGATGTTCCAACTTGTACTAATGTCCTAGAGCAGTGATTCTCAACCCTCATCCTAGCGCCCCCTGCTCTGCATATTTTGCATCTCTCTCTTTGTTAACGCACCTGATTCTGATAATCAGCTCATTAAAAGAAAGCCCCTTGCATGGGCTGTGTTCCCAACTGACATGGTCCCTACACAGTGTCCGTTAAAGTTTACTTCACTTCGGAACATTTATTCACAGATAATAACGTAAATAAGTGAATACAATTTAAATTACGTCTCACACATTTAAATTCACTTTGAATGGAACGTATAAGTTCCCCAATATTTGGTGATGTCCACTTCGCAGTGCGCATACGTTCGAACAGAACAAATGACAAAAGAAACATACAAAAATGCGCAGAGCGGGGGGAAGCGAGGAGAGGACGAGGATTGAGAACAGCTGATCTAGCACAGTGTGTGCGAGTGTGAGAGACGTAATTTAAATCGTATTCACTTATTTGCGGTGCAAATCCGTGAATGAATGTTCCGAAGTGAAGTAAACTTTACACTGTGTAGGGACCATGTCGATTGGGAACACAGCTCATGCAGGGAGCTCTCTTCTAATGAGCTGATTATCAAAATCAGGTGCGTTAACAAAGAAAGAGATGCAAAATACACAGAGCAGGGGGGCGCAAGGACCAGGGTTGAGAACCACTGTCCTAGAGCATGACATTGATGTGGGTCAAGTTACCCCTTTTAAACAACATCCATATAGGGCAAATCCTGTGAAACATCAGCTTTTGCACAAAGAGCTACACTATATCTTAGAACATGGCATAGCTGAACCATCCTCCTGCCCTTAGAGTTCACCATGTTTATTGGTTGAGAAGCATGATGGTTCTCTTCGCTTTTGTACAGATTTTCGCAAGGTCAATGCCATCACTAAGCCTGACTCCTATCCTCTCCCAAGACTGGATGACTGTATTGATCAGGCTGGTTCTGCATCTTTTGTTACAAAGTTGGATCTTTTGAAAGGCTACTGGCAGGTTCCGCTTAGCCAGCGAGCTGTGAAATCTCTGCCTTTGTGACACCAGATCACTTGTGCCAGTATAAGGTTATGGCCTTTGGAATGAGAAATGCACCAGCTAATTTACCAGTGTTTGGTAAATAAGGTGCTGGAAGGAATTAGAGATTCTGATGATCTTGATGATTTGGTCATTTACATTTCTTCCCAGTCTTGACATTTGATCCAGCTTCAGGATGTGTTTCAGCAGTTAAAGGTTGAAAACTTGACTTAAAATCTTTCTAAGTGTGAGTTTGGGCAAGCCACCGTAACTTATTTGGGCAAAGTTGTCGGTCATGGACAGGTGTCTCCAATAGGAGCAAAAGTACAGGCCATTGTGAATTTTCTGTTGCTATCTTCACAGAGGGAATTAAAACGGTTTCAGGGTATGACAGGATATTACAGGAGTTCTTGCAGAAACTTTGCCACTGCTGCTGTACCTCTGACAAACTTGCTAAGTCCTAAGGTTATTTTTGTCTAGGCTGCGTCATGTCAGGTTGCCTTTGACAATCTGAAGGCTTTGTTGAGTAGTTCTCCTATTCTTGATGCGCCTGATTTCAGTCAAACCCTTAAGCTAGCAGTGGATGCTATGATTTTGGTGTGGGTGCGGTTCTGCTCCAGGATGATGCAATGGGATTTGAACATCCTGTGTGCTATTTCTCAAAGAAATTTGATGTCCATCAGAAGCACTATTCTGTCATTGAAAAGGAATCTTTGGCTCTTATTCTTGCTTTGAAACATTTCGATGTGTATGTTTCGTCCTGTACTCCATTTATTGTGTACAATGATCAAAATCCTTTCATTTTCCTGAACGGCATGAGAAATTCCAACCAGCCGTTTATGCGATGGAGTTTGTTTTTGCAAAGGCTATGATCTTAAATTGTGTCACATTCGCAGAAAAGATAATGTGTTGGCAGATGCCTTATCAAGGTCTTAAGTGTCTGCCCTTATCATTGTATATGTTGCATTAGATTGACTTATACCAACATTTTAAGGGTGGGAGTGTTATGTGGGAGAATTCTAACTTTGCAATTACCAGTTACTCAGTCATCTGTAATCAGGTTAATCTTAAACTCCAGGACTATTCTCTCTCGCTCTCTCTGGTCTGCAGCCAGCTTTGCAGTAGCAGCGTTGCTATCACCACATTGCCTTTTTTTTTGGTTTCTGTTTTTTTCCACAACTTTCTCATACAATCTGCATTTGTCTTCTCACAAAATGATTTCTGTTAGCTCTGTATTCCAAAGCATTTTTAAATATTATAACTATTATAACTATAACTAAATATTATGTCTGGATAGTCTACTTTTACATCTATGTTCAAAAATAGGGGGTGACTCTTATTTTACAAATATTTGTACAGGAAAACAGCATGAGATGATAACAACACAATAATCTAATAAGCATAAAAAGATGCACAAATAAGAAACATTTATTACTGAAATCCATCTTCTTCTTGCAATGCATTCTGGGTTGATCTTCTTTGCAATTTCAATACATGCTTTTTGTTTTTGTGCCCTGTGAAAGTTACAGTATGTTTCATAATACACTGAACCCAATGAGATCAAGGACATTTTGATTTCTAAATCATTCACAACCCGTAATCTTCACATCTGCTTTCCCATTTCTGCGCTCTCCATCAGAAACAAAGTTTGCCTGTCTTTCAGATGCTTCAATCATTTCAGGAGAGATTCACTTGGTTCAGTTATCAGCGAGTCATCAAGAAAACTCTCTCAAAGTGAATTATTTATTCGCAAAGCTTTCTAAAAGTTGCATCACATCTTGGCCAGACAGAAAAATCTAATTTGGAGTAAAAAGTAGCTCTAAATGAAAATATCCAAGTCTCTCTCACACACACACACACACACACACTGAGAGTTTTAGCACCTCACAGTTTGTTTTTCTAGCACTAGTGTGTTTGTTTAGCAGCTGACGGTTAATTTTTCAGCCGCTTTACAGCTTGTGAGCTTTTTCTCCGGTTCCTGACACTCTCCTGTCAGCGATCCGGCGTCGAGCAATTCATCTCTCCATTAGATAGGCGCTCAGGGCCACAGACCGGCCCCACACCGGACTGAATCAGCAGTAATATATTACGCATATTGTGGCAATAAGAGGAAGTGTCCTGCTCATTAGAGCTGAACATTTCCATCTGTCCCGCTAACCCTGTCAAACTCACTTTAACTAACAGCGGCCCCAAGAACAAGTCTCGTAATTATTCCTTTAGCAGCTTCCTCTAATTACCAATGAGTGTTACCATAGTAATCCCTGGATGAGACAGCCTTGGCATTTACATTAGCATGCACCCCTGCATACATTCAATGCATGCCGTATTTTTTGTCTTGTTTTCCAGCACAGACATCTAAACACTGCAATACGCTCCACAAAAACAAAAATGCTTTCAGTCGGTCTTGAGCTACATGACATTCTGCGTGCAACCTGCCAATAAATGCCAGCAAGTATGCAAATTAATACAAAACTGCCTAGAACGTATTTGTAATTAGTACTGCTGTGTTGTTTTTATTAAAATATCTAAATATTCAAGACAAGACAAATTTCCTTAACCAATACAATAACACTGCATAAGATCCTAACTAAGCTTTAACACATTAAAGCAATCAAACAAAAAATAAATAAATAAGTGCCAGTGCAGTAAGACAAAACACTGTTTTGATATTGTTGTAATATCTTATTGCTGCTTCTCAAGTAAATGTATGTAGTTGTTTTTGTTTGATACTTTACTGGTAAACAAATAGAAGCAAACTAATTAAAAACTCATTAAGAAGCAATTTGCACATGCAATGGAAAACAGCATGTAAACTGCAGAATAAGTGTTCATAAGTTGTGTGTAAAATGTACTATGTAGTGTGCAGTTAGTACAGCATGTACACTGCTCTATAGGTGTTTATTAATGATGTGTAGAATGTAGTGTACAGTATGCAGTGTGTACAGCATGATAGATTGAGTGTTCATAAATGCTGTGAAGCATGTACCACAAAGTAATATGTAGTGTGCAGTATGTAGTGTGTACAGCATTTACACTGCAGTATAGGTGTCCGTAAATTATGTCTCGAATGTACCATCCAGTATGTAGTGTGCATTTGTCTACAGCATGTAGACTTCAGTATAGGCATTCTTAGATGATGTGTAGAATCAACTATGTAGTATGCAGTATGCGGTGAGTACAGCATGAAGACTGCAGTACAGGTGTTCATAAATGATGTGTAGAATGTAGTATGTAGTGTATATATTGTATGCATTGTGTACAGCATGTAGACTGCAGCATATAAATAACGTGTAGAATGTAGTGTGCAGTTTGTAGTGTGCAGTTTGCACAGCATGTAGACTGCAAAATATGTGTTCATAAATGGTGTGTAAAGTATAGTATATACAGGAGCATGTAATGTAGTGTTTGCAGTGTTTACAGCATGTAAAATAAGTGCTCATAAATTGTGTGAACACTGTAGTATGTATCATGCAATGTGTTTGCACTACATTACAGGACAAGCCAATACAGTTGTACATGAATTGATTGACAAATAATAGCAAAAAAATGCATACTTGTCCAAACACTACAAGAAAATTGCAAGAATTTAAAGTGTATTCATAAAGAACAAACTGTACAAGCACTTTTATCACAGCAGCATAGGCTGACATGGAGGAAATTAAAATGGACTTGAGATTTCTCTGAAGACATGAGCTGCGATATGAGCACAAACCCAGAGAGATGTTTGAAATGCGTCCAACCCGTCACAGCGAACAGTCAGATACACATTTCTGCTTTATAGAGACATATAGGCCTCACAAGCGCTTCTGAATGCCTTCATTTGCAATGAGATGCTCAGACTGAAATGGTTATGATGTCCATTTCTGAAGATAATGTCTACATATTCGTGCCAATCAGAAACGCAGCATGACGGGTCACATCACAGATTCTCCAACATTGGTGTCGTGATCAACCTCTGAAACAACATATTAGCGCCGCGAACCCCCGCGAGGATCCATCAGCATCAAACTCACACCTCATTTAGCCCACGTTCTCATCTCAACCCTTCTGCTTAACCTCTTTAGCCTGTTAACTAACCATCTGTCTCCATGGAAACCATGACGTTGAGTGATAAAACTGCTGTAAAGTGCTGACAAGATCTCACAACCTGGGACAAACGGGCGAGATGATTTATGACGCACTTCTTATTCTATTCCCTGACATAAGGAAAATGTGTCCTTTAGAGGAGCGTTTTATTATAATTATTTATGAGCTCATATTCTGAACACTAATTTAAAGTGATGTGTGTGCACTATGTAGTGTGTGTGTGGTGTCTGTTTTCTTTAGTGTACTGAATGTAATCTGCAGTATGTAGTGTACAGCATGTAAACGCAGAATAAGTTGATGTTCAAAAGAAGAATGAAGAATGTAGAGTGCAATTTGTCAAACATAATCTTAGTGTGTATGTAGCGTGTTTTCTGTAGTGTAGTATACAACATGTAGATTGTACAATTAAGTGGGTGTTCATAAATGGTGTTTAGAATTAAGTATGTAGTGTGCATTAGGTTTTATAATGCATGCAGTATGTAGTGTTTTCTATATACTACCATATGTGATCTGCAGTGTGTAGAATGCAGCATGTGGATTGCTGAATATGTGTTAGTAATAAGCTATTGTTCACAAATGGTGTGTAGAATGAAGTATGTAATATGCGGTATGTAGAATATAATGTAGTTTAGTTTACATCAAGTAGATTGTAAAATATGTTAGCATTCATGAATGGTGTGTAAAAAAGGTATGTGGTGCAGTGTGCTTTCTACTGTGTACAGTGTAATCTGCAGTGTGTGGGGTACAGCATGGAGATTAATAAATTCATGTTCATAAATGAAGTATGTAGTGTGCACTGTGTACTACATAATATAGAGTTTAGTATGTAGCGTGATTTCTATAGTCTATTGTGTAATGTACAATGTGTATTGTGAAGCGTGGAGATTCCTGAATATGTTCGTTTTCATAAATGGTGTGTAGAATGAAGTATGTAGTGTGCACTATGTAAAATTGAATGTAGTGTGCAGAGCATTTTCATGTGTATCTAGTCTAATGTGCACTGTGTTGTGTACAGCATGTAGATCGCAGAATAACTTTGTTTATAAATGTGTGTACAATAATGCATGTAGTATGTAGTGTGCCATATGTAGTGTGCACACCATGTAGATTACAGAATAAGTTAGCGTTCACAAATTATGAGTACAATAATGTATGTAGTATGTAGTGTGCACACCATGTACAGTAGTTTACAGAATAAGTTTGCATTCGTAAATTTGTGCACGATAATGCGTAGCATTTAGTGTACCGTATGCAGTGTATACAGCATGTAGGTTACAGTATATGCTGGTGGTCATAAATACTGTGTAGAATGAAAATGTATTGTGTAGGATATAATGTAGTGTGTAGTGGTAAGTGTGTGATGTATGCAGGTTTAAGTGTGTAGTATGCAGTGGTTTATTGAATCAGTGGTGGATGCATTGATTGATTCACCAGGATAAAATCAGGCTTCTATTGATGTGAGACACTGTATGTGTGTGTGTGCACCCCTCACTGTCCATAAGCATGTATTCAATTCTCACAGCACAATATCAGAGACAATAACAGATGATTACTGACTACCTCGCACACTACTGAGGGAGGTTTCTCAGGTCATAAAAACACAAACAGTTATTCTGAAACTCAATACAACTACAGACAGAGTTACGGAACTAAACGTGGACAATTTACACACTGGCTTTGTTCTCAATAGCAGACTACTGTATTTTACACCTAAATGAGCTGCTATTTTTGCAAAAGACAAAATTTCAGTATGCAAGGTTTTGATGCATCATTTAATGTCAGATTAGTGGGAAACTGTACAGGGTTATACCCAGATGCCAATTAACAAATCATGACAAAAGCCAAACAGTATTGATCGTAATTACACTCACTGTACATTCAGCTCATTTGCTTTAGTCAGTTGATAAAAGAAAGGAAATGAAGTGTGACTGCTTCGGGCGGTTCATGGGAAGAGGAGTTTGTGCAACCGAATCATTCTCTGTGGCGCTATGAGAATAATAAAACACAGATCAAATATCAATCAAACACCTGATGTGCATCTTCATTCTCTGCAGCGGTTCATTATAATAGTGTGTTTTCAGAGATGATGCTGAGATTCATGCGTTACAGATACAGTTATTTCATTGAGATACCATTGTAGGTTTTATTAATATTTTGAATAATTTAATTTCATATAATTTCGGTTTTAGGTACGCACACACACATACATATAATACATACACATGTATTAAATATATATACATATGTGTGTGTAGTTATATACTGTATACATAATAACCATACAGTGCACACAAATGCAGCATGTGAACAAACGTTTGTTTTTTAATTGATCGTGACTAATTAAATGGCAGACCGAAAAAGTTAAGTATTTAAAAATGAAAAGCAGGGTAGGGGGGTTTGAAGAGGTTAGCAATAGTAAGCTATAGCTTTAAATGCATAAGATCCCAGCCTCCCTGCAAATCAGTCTCCAAAGCCACGCCTCCCCCAGATCACATGATGATGAGAGATGCATGCAGCGCTGTCAGATTACCTCATGTCTCATTCACTGCGGAGAAAACTACGGTGCAAAGCACATAATATTATTATCACTGCTAACAGGATGTGAACCATGAATGATGAATACTTGTACAGCATATATTAATCTTAGTTAAAGCTAATTTCAGCATTTACTAATGCAATTGTTAACATTAGTTAATGCACTGTGAGCTAACATTAACTTAGAATGAACAACTGTGACATTAACAACGATTTATTAAATAGTGCAATAAATGCATTGTTGATTATTACTATTATACTATTCCCTGCTTTGACACATGAGTCAAATTTGGTGAAGTATTAGTGCAAAACTCTACACACAAATCCCTACATTTCTCAGTGCTTACACCTTGTGCTCATTTAGAAAACACTAGCAATCAATAATGTTCACTCAGTTCTGCACAATTTGAGCTCAGTTAGCACACAATTTCCCAGGAGGAAACACTAGGAGTCAACATTTTTCACACAACAATCAGAACCTTCGATGGAGATAAAAGGACCAAAGTGAGTTTACAGTTATTCTCAGCGGCTTCTGTCCATTTCTCAGATCAGAAATGAAATTCTCAGAACTACTTGTTCAACATCATCTAGTCTCTTTTGTAGATTATAAAACATTTCTCATTCTTTTGATCAAGTTCTCATTGCTCTGGTACAATCATGCAGCTGATTACGTAATTACGAAA
>JAUCNO010000585.1:403817-417563 GCA_032353835.1 Enteromius viviparus | reverse complement strand
TTGAATCTAATTGTAATTGTCATGTAGGTGCAATCCTGCAGGTATTAAAAGAACATGGCAGCAGCTGAAAATGAAATTTAAAAATATAATTCAATCAGGTAAGGCTTGAGCATGTCAAGTTTTTTAAAAAAATTTCAGTGGCCTTACTTACTCCGCATACAGAAAGTTTCCATTAGCAAAGAAATGTAAGAGCACGGCCCGATGGGCGATGTTAGTGATGTAAGAACGGATAAGATTATGGATATACGTAAATCAATTGATAGCAACGAAAAACTGTAACGCTCAAACAAAAATGTAACGTTATCGGGTTTAACGGTGGTTGCCCAAAACAATTATTTTACTCGTTATTTAAGCTAAAAATTTAATTGGATACGGGAAGCAAACCCAGGTCACCCTGTGTGCTGACGCTGTATCCGAACCGCTAGACCACGTTTCAATGTGACGGCTCTCAAACTTTACTTTACCTAAAAATGGAAACCCCAAAAAAGAAGAAAAGAAAACAATTGGTTACTAATGTTCGGGTGCCAGACAAGTATCTACTTGTCACAAATATTTGACAATTATCCCGGATAGCTCAACAACATAATACCACCTTTACAAGGAAAAAGACAAAAAGATCCACTCTGGGTCTTAAAATCCTTGCCCGTCATTAATGTAATTCTCTTCGAATTAATACAGCCTCTTAATTTATGGGATCCTCCAAAAAAGGACATGCCATTCTCGTAACTTGTGTTCGAAATGTGGTCATTGAATGACTAAGGCTACGGCGAAACAATCTGAAGTCTTTAAAAAAGGGGAGGATACCGACAGAAACTCAGAGTTTAGAGAATAAAACCAGTTACCACGATAACTGACTCGTAGTAATAGTTACCTCTCTTTCAGAAACAGGCTTGAGTTAACCTGCTTTCTCTGGTTTGAAAAACCTGCCTTTTGAAATGGAAAAATCTGAGTTTCTCTTATCTCAGGGTTACCAAACTCTGAGTTTTCACTTAACCTCCAAATGTTCAAAATGTTATGTTATATAATCCAAATGTTATTTTTAAATATTCACATTTACTTTTTTCTACTGTATATTAAAGATAACTAGGCGATTACACTATTATAATGTAAATGTTTATTAAGATCGTTGCACATCTTGTAAAACCTACACAAGAACAATTATTACAAGATCTATTTTATCTTTGTGCACAAAGTTTGCTTGTTACATGTTAATCGTACTTAAAGTGTATCTAGACGAAAATCATTTTATGTTATTTGTGGCCGCGCCGGGATTCGAACCTCTATTTTTGTGTGTTTTATTTATCCCGCTTCCTTCGTTCCTATTGGCTAGTCAGCATTGTACACCTATACGCGACTGACCCCTGTGCGGGAGGCAGAAATTCTTCCTCAAAGTCATAGTCACCCGCCTATGATGTCTTTCCATTTCATTGGCTTGATTCTACACACTGTTCAGAGCCGTCACGCTGAAGGCGTTCCCATTAGCGTCTTCTGGAGGCGGCTCGAGTTCCTGAAGAGGAAGCACAGTTCTAACTAACTAACCCTGCCATTGTTCAAGGGCGTGGAAGTCCTCAACGATCAGCTGATTCTCCCCTCTCATTCAGAGGCCAGCCTCGAGTGGAAATTACTGCCGAATGTTCCTCGTTGGGTCCTGTGGACTGTAGAAGGAGGTTACAGAATTCAATTCGGGAAACCTCCACCGCGCTTCGCGGGTGTGTTACCGACACTCGTGCGCGCCGAGCAGGCTTTGATAATGAAGCAAGAAGTACAAACTCTGTTGAGAAAGGAGGCCATCGAGGTGGTCCCTCATCACGAAACTCAGTACGGGTTCTACAGCCGGTAGTTCATTGTTCCCAAGAAGGATGGAGGGCTGAGGCCCATTTTAGATCTCAGGCTCCTGAACCGCTCGGTCATGAAACTGAAGTTCAGGATGCTTACTGTCAAGCAGGTCGTGTCACAAATCAAGTCTGGGGAACTGGTTTGTCACGATAGATCTAAAATATGCATATTTCCATGTGTCCATCCATCCTTCTCACAGGAGATATCTGAGGTTCGCTTTCGGGCATTCCAATATCGAGTTCTCCCTTTCAGTCTGTCCCTCTCGCCCCGTACATTAACGAAGTGTGTGGATAAGGCCCTGGCACATCTGAGGTTACAGGGCATTCGCATCCTCAATTATATAGACGACTGACTGATTTTAGCTCAGTCAGCGGAGCAGGCGAGAACACATCGAGATGTAGTTCTGGCCCACATGCAATGTCTCGGGTTGAGACTGAACCCCAAGAAAAGTGTTCTTTCTCCAGTTCAGAGAACCACATATCTTGGAGTGGTGTGGGATTCGACCACGATGCAGGCTCATATGACACCTGCACGCATTGTGTCGATCTGCATGGCAGTCTCGAGAGTGAGAGAGGGCAGGTCACTTACTGTCAAGCAGTTTCAAAATCTGCTGGGTCCCTTGCCAGCAGTGTCCAACATCATACCTCTTGGCCTGCTGCACATGAAACCCTTACAGTGGTGGCTTCGGAACAGGGGCGTTTCCTTGAGGGGAAATCCCCTCCGCATGATTAAGGTGTCACGCCGAGCTGTACGTGCTCTGGACATGTGGGGGGACCCCGAGTTCCTACGTCAGGGCCTGGTGTTGGGAGCGTCGTGTCGCTGTATCACTCTAGCGACAGACGCATCCCTCACTGGTTGGGGAACAGTCATAAGTGGCCGCTCGGCCCGCAGTTTGTGGACCGGTCGTCATCTTACATGGCACATCAACTGCCTGGAGATGTTGGCCGTGTTTCGGGCTTTGAAACACTTTCTAACAGACCTGACAGTTTGCACCTGATGTTTTAGTTTGCACCGACAATACATCAGTGGTGTCTTATATCAACCGCCAGGGGGGGCTGAGATCGCGACTACTATACAAACTAGCGCGCCATATCTATCTGTGGGCCCAAGACAAACTACGCTCACTCAGAGCAGTTTATCTACCCGAGGTTGAATGCGGAGGCAGACTTTCTGTCGAGGCAGGGGCCGAGGCCCGGGGAATGGATGCTTCAACCAGAGGTGTCGGAGGGTCGAATATGGTTCTCGGATCTGACGTCCCTTCTAGACGGCTTCCCTTGGGAGATTCCGCTCAGGAGGGACCTCCTCTCGCAGGCAGGAGGGGCCATAGTGCACCCTCGCCCGGAGTTGTGGCGACTGAGAGTATGGCCTCTGAGGGGGCGCAACTCATAGCTGCAGGTCTCTCAACTGAGGTTGTTAGGACTATTCTCCAGTCCAGAGCTCCAGCTTCCAGGAAACAGTATACCCTGAAGTGGAAACTTTTCACTTCTCTGTGTAGAGAGCAGCAGCAGGATCCAGTTAACTGCCCGGTTGGTACAGTGCTGGACTTCCTGCAGGCTAGATTTTCCACTGGGGTCACCCACTCCACCCTAAATGTGTACGTGGCAGCATTGTCAGCGTACCACACTCCTGTAAGTGGACATTCATTGGGCAGGAACCCTCTGGTAATAAGTTTCCTTTGAGGTGCATTGAGGTTAAGGCCTCCAGCAGGTTGTAGGGTTCCGTCATGGGATCTGTCTGTGATGTTGCAGGCCCTGTGTAGGCCGCCTTTTGAGCCTATTGAGGAAATCTCGGATCGCTTACTCACTATCAAAACTGCGGTTTTGTTGGCTTTATGCTCTCTGAGGGGAGTAGGGGACCTTCAGGCTCTCTCGGTAGCGCCTTCCCTCCTTGAGTTCGCCCCAGGCATGACTAAGGCGTTTCTGTACCCCCGAGCGGGGTATAGCCCCAATATCCCGACACTTACACCACAGCCAGTAGTGCTGCAGGCTTTTAACCTGCCTCCCTTCAGGGAGCCTGGCCAAAAAGAGTGGAACTGTTTGTGCCCAGTACGAGTACTGGACACTTATGTCCACAGGACGGCCCTGTGGCGCAGGACCGAGCAGCTTTTGTTCTGTTTTGGTCCTTCTAAGAAAGGGTTTCCAGCGACCAAACAGACCATAAGCAGGTGGATAGTAGATGCAATTAACCTGTCTTACGAATCCACCTTTGTTGGGAGTCAGAGCTCATTCGATTCGTGGGATTGCAGCTTCCAAGGCCCTTATTTCGGGAGTTCCATTGGAGGAGATCTGTGCGGCGGTGGGGTGGTCCACCCCTCACACTTTCGTTCGGTTTTACGGCTTAGACCTACGAACTTCTCCTGGTACTGCTGTGCTTGGTGAGTAGGCACACACACTGGGCAAGATTTGAAAGTGCGGGGAAGTGGGCATCTCGTTCACCATAGCGTCTTCTGGACGCGGCTCGAGTTCCTGAAGAGGAACGTCTCAGGTTACGACTGTAACCCTTGTTCCTCGAAGGAATGAGATGCCGCGTCTAGCCGACCACACTTTTTGCATCTCGAGGAACTAGGGTTACAATCGTAACCTGAGACGTTATCATTTTGGATTTCTGTCAGTACAAAAAATGAATCAAGAACCTATTCAGAATAACACTTTTGTTTTTTTCTTCAAACTGGAAATGGAAGGTCAAATTGAGTGTATTGCATTATGGAGTACAACAATTCATGTGTTTTGGACTTCACATTCTGGCGTACGTAGTAGATCATCTTGATATTCTATAAATATGTGGCACAGTATAGATACTACAGAAATAGTATGAGAAGTATAGTTATTATCCTGCATTATATACTGAAGACAAATGTCCTGTTATAAATCAAGTCTATGTAAATGCAGTCCATTGAGGTTGATAAGAGCCACAGAAAGACAAGCTTTATGGAAATATAATAAGTCAATGAGGATATGGGTTTGCTAACCCTTTCTTTGTGAGGTAGAGGAAAGGCTGTGTTTACATTTGCCTGTTCGGACGTTTGACTAGAATTGACATAAATAGTGTGAAGCAGCAGTCAGGCAGTAGATTGAGTGTTTTCATCCATTGAACAGGTTTTGGCCCTCCAACTAGTCTCGAGTTTGAAAAGACACGGACACACGCTGCAGCTAAATAAACAGCCTTCAGGCTTCCTTGCTCGATTTCTGAAAGTCTTCAAAGGGTCTTTAGCTTGTGACACAAAAGAGACGTGTGACAAAAGCAGTGCTTGTTTCCTATGCGGGTCTGTGCGTGTCTGAGTCGCTCAGGTGTTGAGCTTTGTGTTTTTGCTCTTCTGTGATCTTCAATAGATCATACAGGTGTATCTGAACACAGTCACACTCAGCTCAGTGACATCTGAGCAGCGCCGACATATGCACATATGTTATTGTTAGGAAAATGTAGGCTTATTAAAGCAATAGGACATACACTCGTGATTTTTAAACTACAGAAATTATAGTTTTAGCAAGTTATTTTATTACTAGTTTCTGTGCTTTCAGCAATGAAGTAAAGGAAGATGCTTTATCTGGACTTCCATTTATGTCGATATTTTGTCAAATCAGGCTTATGACCAATAATTAGAAAATAGTTTTGTAGATATTGATAAAGCTATAAAATCAGGCCAAGAAAAGATTAACTGATTGGTACTTTTGCACATTCTGATTAAGCTTTCAATGAAAATATGCACTGATACTGATAACTAGGCCCTAAATTGTATAATCTGGCCAATAACCAATAATCAGCCAATAGATTTGCAGATACTGAGATAAAGTTTTAAAACATGGTCAATAATTGATTTTATTTAGAGTTTTGCAGATACCAAGTTGTAAAAAAGGTAACAACTAATTAATTGTTTGATAAAACATGTAATATCAAAAGAAAACACTCAAAATAAACTCACAAATAAAATGTGCTAATAAGTTTTAAATATTTCCAATAACCCATTAAATAGACAGTTCTTTTGCAGATACTGATAACGTTGTAAAGTCTGACCAGCAACATATTAATTTGCAGATAAAATCAGTAATATCAAAAGAAAACATTCAGATTTCAGAAGTTATAAAATCTGGCCAATAACCAATTAATCGTCCAGGAGTTTCACAGATACTAAAATCTGGCTAAATAAAACCAATAATATCAAGGGGAAATATGTGTTAAACTTAATTACAAAATGAACAACTTGTCATATAAAATGTTCAAATTATTTACAAGAAAAGGAGAAAGAAGATAAAAAAAAGGCATGCATTAAATCTTATTGCTCTTTTTTTGTAAGAAATACTATGATTACAGAATCAAGAGGTTCCTGCACTGCCCTTTAAAAACACTTATTATTCAGGGATGTTGGCATTATGTGACAGTTATATTGGGGTTAATCATGTAAAGGATTCTGCAGTGTTTGAGCAGTTTCTGAACCAGCAGAAGCATGCAATCCAGACATACACTGACCCGGACCGATTCCTGCCCACCGGGGTACAATCATGGTGTGTGGTACTAAACCTCCAGCACATTGCTGCACCTGATAACACAAACAACAGACCATGTGACCCACACTCACTTTCAGTTCTGTCTTTGTATCTTTTCTATTTTCATTTAACTTGTAGTTAATAGTTTAAGCTTTATTTACTTCATTTTGTTTTTAGTTTTTGATAAATATGATGCATATTTTTTTTAAGGTCAAGTTTTTGTACGTTCTCTCTATATGCTGTAGTTTTTATTAATTTTTTTAAGTTTAAATTCAGGTTTTAGTAATTTTGTAGTTTTGTCTTTTTTATGTTTAAATTGTAGCAATTTTGTTGAGTCTTAGCCTTATTTAATGTCTATAATTTTAATTCAGTTTTAATAATTGTGATTTTTTTTGTAGTTTTCCTATTTTTTATTTATTTATTGTATATTATTTACTTTTTATTAAGGTTTTAGGAATTTTGTAATTTTGTTATTTAAATTTTTGTTGGTGTATTATTATTATTATATAGTTTTTATTTATTTGTATTTTGTCATTTTTTAGTATTTTAATATCTAGCTATCTACCTTTTTATATATTTGCTGCTGTCATTCTTATATATAAATATATATATATTATTTTATTTTTTTTTACGTTTTATTGAAATGTTTAGTAAGTTTTTTTGGGGCATTTTTCCTTTTGTATTTTTTTCCGATTTAAAGTAATTTTCTTAATTTTCTGAAATTAAGTATTTTTTGCTGTCTGCATAGTTTATTTATTTATAAGTTTTACTATCTTTGTTATTATTTTTTACATCTTTGTATTCAGTTTTATTTCCATTTTAGTTATTATTAGGTACATTAAGTTACATTAAACATAAACTAGAAATGTCTAACTAACTAGCTGAAATAAAAGTTTTTATATTTTTCCAATTTATGTTTTGACAATTCTGTGTTTAGGATTGCTTGGTTTTTATCTCTAATAATCCTGCTCTGGAAAAATCGGCACTGATTGAGTCATTCTGATGGTGGCTGTATCCCGTATGGAATGCCAGGATCCTGTAATTCCCAGAGGAGGAGGAGGTGGAGTGGAAAAGCGTGAGAGTGTAATTCCCAGTGAGCGGAAGGCTGAGGGCAGTGAGCTGAGGAGACGCCCCGTCGTCTAAAGGAGTCATTTTCTGCTCTGAACACACTGAGCTCCACACAGCAGCCTCAGCGGCCCACGCCAGCTCCGAGCAGAGCCAGTGTCACAATCTAATTATTCCACTACGCCGGATCTTAAAGTGCTTTATACACCTCCTACTGCTAGCGCTAACTATTCCAGCAGCACACAGAACAAACCAGCAAAACTCATGCTAGCTCAAGCCATCTTTATCTCAACAAATCTCACAAAGCGTCATATTAGGGTCACATTTTACTACAAAATTAGAAATTAAGCCTATTTGTACGCTCTCTGAAAAAAAGGTGCAAAAGCTGTCAGTGGGGCGGTACCTTTTCAAAAAGCACATGTTCGTACCTAAAGGGTCCATTGTGGTACCCTTAAGATACATTTTTTTACCTAATAGGTGCCAAAGTGTACCTTTTGAAAATGTAACGTCCCAGTGACAGCTTTGCACCTTTATTTCTGAGATTGTAAGGCTTCTTCTTTTTCTTTTTTTTACTCTATTTTTCTACTTTTTATGAAAATGTAACACATTTACCCCCAATAAAGTTCATTAATGCTTAAAGCACAGATTGTTTTATTTATAAAGTATTTGTAAATCATAGCAGGATTTGTCATGGTTCAATATATGCACATTTTACTACAAAAAAATAATTTATAACGTTGAACTAAAAATAATAAAAAAATATATATATATATTTTATTTTTTAACTTATTAAAGTAAAAAGTATATAAAATTTTAAGCATAAACTATTTGTAATATTTGCCATAGTAAATTAAATGTATTCACATTTAGTATTAAAAATGTTACTGTATTTTGCTAATATATTGAGTCATTTATATTTGAATATTTAAATACATTTACTACATTTATATAATTCTATAACTATATTTTACAATTCAAATTGTTTCACATAATGTATTATTATATTATTTTTGTGTATTAATATTTTAATTTGTGTATTCATTTGTTTTACATACAGTATTTGTGTACAAGACAATATAGTATTTAGCGCTTTATTTCTGTGGAGAAACATTTCTTCATAAGATTCATTCTTTCACAAATAATGATCAAAGTCTAATCGAAACTTGTTTCATCTGTCGTAAGAATTTGTCAGAAGTCCCTCTTAACAAACAAATTCAAAAACAATGTCGTTGTGCTGAATGTAGTTTGTAAATGAGCTCAGATGATGTTCACCCTTCAGTTGGTTGAAGCAGTTTTAACGCGCTGAGTAAACGAGCCGCTGTGGGATTCTATATGTAGCACATTTCCAGCTCAGACTCTGTAATCTGCTCTTTCCTAACGCTCACGCTCCAGTGTTTGTGACTGACACATCCAGGTCCAAAACTCAACTTTCTTCAGATGTACTCTTCAATTAGCCGCCTAGCAATCTTCCCACCGCCACCGACGTGCTGTTTTTGAAGTTTTAAAGCATTCAGAGTAATAATTTTGACAGACGCTTAGTGATCTCTAAACTTTAAGCTGCTATTCACTGAAAATCTTTCCTTCCGCCAAAGCTTTCCAATTATGTAAATCTTGAGATTTCAACACTTTTGGACCTCAATGTGAATGTCGGTTTTATCTGTAGTAGTTTCCTCCATTTATAAATGATAATTCAAGAGCATTTTCATTGAGTTTGTTAGTATTAATATTACATAACATTGTTCCAAAAAGCTAACAAATGCTTCATAATGCATCAAAATGCACATAATTTATGTATGTATTAATTCATTTATTTACTTTACTTTACTTTAATTTACAGATTTTTTTACAATCTATTGTACAATCTATTGCTGTCAAATGATTAATCACAATTTATCTGTTATGGAAGCAGACTAACTCAGAGATAACTCAAACAAAAGGGATTTATTAACACAGGCGGAATTAAAAAAAGTAAACAAAAATGTAGACAGTCCAATATCAAGGGTGAAGAAGGTTAAACTAAAAGTCTCTTTTCTTCAAAAAACAGGAAAATGTTGGAGCACACCGCTGTCGAACTCACACACACACCACTTGACGATACTGGAGGGAAGACGAGAGGAGCACTGGAATCTTGGAAGACACACGGAGGATCAGAAGGAACTCTGGAGGAGAACAGGTGAGAACAAGGGTAAGTAACTTTGAAGCTGAAGGGTTAGGAGAGAGTCCATGTACGGTAAATGAGCTCGGACAGTGACTGAGGGCGTGAGAGGGGCTTATATGTGGTGTGGTTGAGTGCTATCAGGTGTGTAAAAAGGTGATGCAGGTTAGTATTTGGGAGATTGTGATTGAGTGTGGGCGTGTCAGTGGAGCCTGGTGCGGATGTGACATTATCTATCTATAATAAATATTTGGGATATTTTTACATATATATTTATATTCTATATATGCATGCATGTGTTTGTTTTGATATATACATAATATACACAGTGTACACACATGTATTATGTAAGCAAAAACATATTTTTTGTGATTAATCACTATTAATCGTCTGACAGCACTATTTAAATATAAATTAATTAGAATTATTTAATTTCATTCCAATTTAGTTAATACTCAGATTATATATTCTTATAAATTGTAATCGATTGGTGGGTAATTTTTAGTCTGGTTTATTTATTGTTTAGTTTCAAAGAATTTCTATGTTTCTTAATTAATCAAAATGGGGTAAATGCAGTAATAAAAGGGTAACATTAGAAGAAACAATATGGTGTTAGTTGAAAAATATTACGTTATGACTCTAATAATATATTATAATAATATAATAATTTAATATAGCTTAAATTTAACATTGATTTTAACATTAATGCATACACACAGCTTTAATTATTCTCCTATTATTTTTTATTAATGATGCCAAATATAATTCCTTTGGTACATGAGGTTGATTGATATGTTTTTGGGTGAACTGTTTCTTTAAATCACATTATTAGCTCTGAATATGTGGAACTGACTTCAAAAAAGAAAATATCGATCAGAAATTACATGAGGAAGACAAGTTGTCTTTAATTAGATCGGCAATAACGTGAGTCTCCAGATGATCTTATCTGTGTCCCATTCAACATTGTTTGACTGAGGGTGTGTAGATGTTATCAGGTTTATTTGCTCGGCACCGGTCCATTTCTGGTCAGATGAGAGACAGATAAACAGGAAGACACTCCTGAGGCTTTTTGCTGACCTCTGACCTTTGTTGAACTATTTTTGGGCTTTTATGATACTTGATTGTTGTGAACTTTCAGATCGGTTACATTTTTAACTGACCGCTCAGATGGTGTACAGTTTTTTTTTTTTTTTTTTTTTTTTTTGCATACTGAACAATATTTGGTGCAGCAGCAATTTTCTCTCAGACATTGCTAGTAAATTTCCCAATTAATTAATTAGTAAGTGACACAGTGAATGAAATGTGAAATTGTAAGGATGAAAGACTAAGAGAGTATTTTCTTGTAAAATTTACTCCAGTTATTGAATGTTATTTATGTAACATAATAAAAATATGCTAAATGTGACTGCAAGATATAAACTCAGAATGTTGAGAAATAAACCCAGAATAGCAGGAAATAAATTCTCAACTGCGAGGAAAAACTCAGAATTATGAGAAATAAACTTAGAGTTACAAGAAAAAAAATGCAGAATTACAAGAAAATGCAGAATTACAAAAAATAAGCTCAGAGTTGTGAGATATAAACTCAATTATGAGAAATAAGATCAGAATTGCAAGATATAAACTTAGAATTGCAAGAAAAATGCAGAATTACAAGAAATTCAATTCAATTCACTTCAAATTTATTTGTATAGCGCTTTTCCTGATACATATCATTGCAAAGCAGCTTTACACCAAAGTAATATTTACAGTATATGTACAGTAGTAGTAGTTTGTATCTAATTAGATATGGCATAGATGTAAAGTAAAAATCAATTTGACATAATCAAACAGACAAGGAACATTTGAAGAGTTCGGTAGTGCTGTGTGTTGTTCCAGGGTTGGCATCATCTGAAGTCCTCTGTGGGGTTGGCATCATCTCTTCTTAAGTGTTCTTGATCCAGGCTGGAGTTTGTTAATTCCTAGTTACCACGGGATGATAATCCCATGACAGAACAATCCCATTTGTTAAACCAAAGCTAAAAGATTAATAATCAACATCTGGTCAGATATAACTGCAGGAAAAGTTGTGGCTAAACAAACTCACAGGGTTACAAGATTAGTTTTGAGTTGACAAAACCAAACCACTCCTATCTGGGTTTGATGGTATGTCGTGGCCCAAAGAGGTTGTTGTTGATCTCATTCTCAGTCAGTGCAGACAGAAAGCCTCAAACAGCAGAGGTTCAGATGTTGAAGAAATAAGACTTTATTAAAATAAGAAAGCCGAGAGGAACAGCCGTCCCATCAGACTGCCTCTGGTCTTGGCTGGTGAATACAGCACATGTTATACCCTTCCAGAGATGACATCATTACCTTCCCATGGCGCTGATTGGTCATCCACCCGTGTCTCATCTAAATGGTTGATCATCCCTATCCCCTCATTAGCTATGCATATTTGGCTGTACCCCACCATCTCCTCATCCTCCCTGTGCATTACCTCATAAGAGCGGCTGAGCAGTTGTACTCCCCTCCATGAAGTATAAGGCTTCTGTTTGTTCTGAGGTGATTTCATCATCTCGGATGGCCTTGATGTCCTTGCACCTGGCACTTGGGAGATGGGAGCTTCCAATCACAGGTCATGAGGACTTCACCTTTCCATATACATCGTCTACGCACAGACATCCAAGCCTCAACTGTCATACCCCTTATTAAAAGCTTCCATGATTTACATTCATGAGAACTTCATCTTCCCTACGCACACTCATGCTCAGACATCCAGGCCTCAACGGATGTAGCACCTTATTCAGTACTTTATCTGCTTCCATGGTTTACATTCTTTTGTTAGTATGACTATATCATTTCTATATTTGGTTACTGGAATTCACAATAGTTGGTATCATGAAGCTAGTCATCAACTTTCTCAGGCTTGATCCTGAGTTAATGTAGCACCTGCACATGAAAGTGTGACATCAGCAATAAGCAGCCAATAACACGCTTTTAAACTTTCAATCACTTCTCGTGAGAGACTCAGATTCACTACCAAAGATTAAAAGATTGAACACTATGAGACAGTTAAACACATTTACACAGCAAGAAACAATCTATTAATGAAAGAAGAACGTGCAAAAAAACGTGCAAGTAAGCTGTAAAGTCATTTTATAAAGATGATAATATATAGTATAGCACTAAAATAAGATAAACAGTATAGGTAAAACACTTAAAAATGTAAACTTATATGTAGTCATATGGGTGATGTAATGATCAGCTGGATGAAACTCCAGACAACTGTGTCTGTGTTTTGTGTCTCCGTTACCAATGAACTCTCGTCTCCTCCCACCTCATGTGCTGTCTACCGTATGTTCTCCTGCCATTCCTAATTGTCTGCTCATGTATAAATATCCTGTATGTCCTTGTATTAGTCGCTGGTCAATGTTTGGATGCACGTCTGTTTTCCTCGCTGTCTAGCCATCCGTGTGTTCCCTGAGTATTCTGTGTGTCTCTGGATTTCCCGTTGCCGACTCTTGTTGCCTTCCCTGGATTATTCTATTGTCTTTGCCTCCGATGTTCCCGTTCGCCGTTGTTTACCCTGCTTTACTGACACTGGCTTGTGAATAATCACTTCTGCACGCCTACTCACCTCTGGAACGATCAGCTGTTTCATGACAGGTGACTTACCTGCATTGCTCTCCTCTGCCTTGTGAATCCTGCTGTTAAAAAACTTGACCCTCTTGTCTCTGACTTTGACTGAGCGTGACAGTATTAAACTTGCATTTGTTTTTTTAATTATAAGCCTCATGTTATGAAACGAGAAAAACATTTAACAAGAAAAGGCCAGTTCTGCATGTGGATAAACAATTTTGCACATTAAGTTAAGAAATTAATAACATATTAAAGATAACAATTTTGGTTTTATACTACAATGTATACTACATACTAAAAATACTAAAAATTAGCTAATTTCATAAAACATCAAAGTATTTAAAGGTAGATGAAAGCCTGTCACTCATATCTTTAAAGTTTGTTCTAGCGCTTGTTATAACGTCATAGATCACATGATAACATCAACATGGTGGATCACTTCATACTCCACGAGGTTTGGCTGAAGAGTACGTACTCTTTTAGTGCTGAGTATGCGGTTTTGAACGCACCACACGGGTGTTTCTCAATGTCAAGGATACTTCCTTGGCAGGACTGGTCCTTCCAAGTCACTTCCTTCAGAGGCTAGGCGAG
>JAUCNO010000585.1:366544-379386 GCA_032353835.1 Enteromius viviparus | reverse complement strand
AGCCGTTGGATAGTGGATGCCATTAATACATCTTACGAGTCCTCTGGTCTCCCGCCGAGGCTAGGAGTCAGAGCGCATTCAACATGTGGTGTGGCGGCCTCGAAGGCCCTGCAATCAGGGGTCTTCTTGGCCGACATATGTGACACTTTGTCCGTTTTTATGGGTTGGACTTGCGAGCCATTCCGGGCTCTTCTATTCTGCCCTAGCTGCGCACAAACACACACTGGGCAGGATATTGTAAAGTCTGGAGGCATGGGCATCTCGTTCCCATAGCATCTCGAAACCACACTTTCGGCATCCCCTGCCGGCGCTCCGCTCCATGACAGGAGCGGTTTGTCGGCTGGCATTCCATATGCTTCTATGCTTCCTGGCCGGTGACGTCACCCGGCGATGACGTCTCAATTCACAATTTGCTGATTTAACACACAATTCAGAGCCGTCACACTGAGGGCGTTCCCATAGTGTCTCGTCGATGCAGCGTCTCGTTCCTTCAAGGAACTAGGGTTATATACATAACCTAGAGACGATTTATAGCCACTCATTTTTTTATGTGTGCGAAATCAAGGCAGCAAGAAACAAAAATTATCCTAATTCCTATATTTAGTCTATTTATTTTTCATTTTCTTTAATTCTGAAAATTTTTACATGTATCAGAATAATGCACTATTCCAATATTAAATTAATATTGCAGTGTGCCTCATATACTGTAAACATTCGCAACAACTGCTTTAATAATTGTAAACTATGTGCGATAGTTACTTACGCTATTCAGCTGTACTTTTTCAGGGGTTAATTACGTGTCATCTTTCTTTGCTAATACAGCACTGCATGTCTGTCTGTGCACTGCAGAGAAATCAATAGCTAATTTCTCTCCTTGATCACAGATACTGAAAGTTAAGGACAGACGTACAGTCGTAAGTGAAGAACAGATTTACCAGCATGACATACGGACGTTGTGCCATGTTTGTAAAAACAACTACAGTCAAGCATGGTCCAAATTGCTTTGCCGATGAATTGTGTTGTGTGGAAAGCTGTGCAAAATACAGCAAGAAAAATTCAGGTTTAAAACTATTGTACGGAAAAGATTGAAAATAATCATGTCAAAGCACAGAGCTTTGAAAAGGCAGTCGACAATTTCAAAAGCAATAAAATAGGATCCATTAAGAACCGAAATGTCCTTAAAGAAACTTCTACACTTCTCTCTGCGGGAACAAATATTGAAAGTGGCCACATGTGAAGTGGTAACTTGCCGCATGTAGATTTCTGAAAGCTTTAATATACCACCTTCAGTGAAAAATGCTTTTATAACCCTTGTGTTTTGACCCGTAATGGTGCCTAATGGCTGTTTACCCAATGTTCTTATAAATGGGTTTGATGGGCAGTTTCTGCAGATCCGGATCAACATCTGGATGCAAGACGACCTTCAAGGTTGCTTGGCAACAAGGTCACACCGGACCACAACTACCGGCCACTAACGCCACTTTGGAAGCATCTCGATATACGAAGAACCATTTCCAATGATAGCATGCAAACGCTGAAATAACACGGTACCTGCGTGTCAGAAGAAGGTCTTTATTGATAACAGGGTTTGCCGCAAATAAATCTGATATTTACCATCCAAACATTTTAGAGGTTCACCTGCTCATCAGAAAATAACATAGGTCAGATGATGGGAAAACAAACATTTCAAAACCACACACGTATAAAAGACAGAGAAATGGGTTTCTGCTTTGGCTGAACCTGAAAAGACTAAAATGAAGCAAGTAGTAACAAGTGCATATTCTCAAGATAAATCAGATTTTCCAATACATGCATGTGAACATATTTGGTTGAACAGCAGTTTGGTGGCTAAATAACTGATAAATAGCTCAACGGATAATGATTTGACACAATCTTCTGCAAACGACAATCAGTGCTGGGTAGTAACTCGTTACATGCATTCTGGATTATATCATCAGATTCCAAAAATTAAAGTACTTAAAATTAGATTAGATTTTAAAATTAGACAGTAATTAGACAGTTATTTTATACTGATTCTTCCTAATGATCCTTTTTAGTCTTTTCATATTTCCTTTTTAAAATAACCTACCACTTATATTCCAACAAGTTTAGACATTGACACAAAGATGGCGTTTGACCTCTGTATTTATGAACTTCTCCTTGAAATCAGCTAATAGTCACGTGATATCCAGGTATGTTTTAGTCAGTCACACTTTTACGATTTAATTAATCATTAGCTTTGCAATAAACTCACAACCCCACTTCAGTTGTTTCACAAAGTCCAGTTTGAGAATCCTTGATGTAATGTTTTAATGCACCTCGTGCTGTTAATAACAACAAATGCAATATAGGCCTATTTGTATTTTTACATAAATGCGGTACAAGAATATTGTATTTAAATCAATGTGATACGTTAGATAAGTGATAAGTGTGATAAGTAATCTAAAAGTATTGATTATATTACCTAAAAGCGCAATGTAATGGATTACACTACTAACTAAATTGGCATGTAATTTGGAATGAATAACCGAAAGCAATTAGTAAATAATCTACCCAGCACTGCCTTCAATGTTTTTTTTTCTTGTTTTAATGAAGGCACAGATTTAGGTGTTTATTACGAGTATTTTTCATGACCATCATGCCATGCGTTCACTGTGAGGATAGCATTTCATCCATGTAGGCACAAGAGTATCTACATTAAAAAAGACATAGAAAAGTTAAACATCCAGCACCATAGACCAATGTCCTTGAGGAACGTGGAAAAGTTCAGAAAGTTGGTCCGCAGTGCAAGATCGCTTGATATAAAAATACAAAATTTAAGGTAGAGTCTGTGATTTTTTTTTTTCTGAGGACTTTGAGCGCCAATCTACTTTGACTGTAAGTCTGTTTGATCTCAGAAAGTCGATTTGACCACTGGCTACGGTCATGGGGTCAGTTTTTTGACATCAGTTGTGTCCTCATGGGTGCCGCTGTCAACAGTTACACTCAGTTGGGTCTCCTGGGTTTCATTCGAACATGGCGACATGGAGTTGTTTGATGACCCGAAATGATGAGTGTCCACCAGAAGCAGCATGGGCGTCCCGCTCCTCTTAAAGGTCTCACTCATGGTGATGTGGGCTTCCTCCGGCGTGACTCCCAGATCGGATGGCGACTTGCGCTTGATGCGCTCGTAGCTCTTGTCTTGATTCTCATGAAAGGTCTCGCTGTCTTGGAAGCGTCCAAACAGCCAGATGAAGAACCCACAGAGCACGAAGGCCGCCAGACTTGGGATGAAGGCCAGGCATTTGACGTCCAGACTGGCGCCCACGTAGCGGCTGTGAAGGAACATGTCCCTCTGGACGTATGTCCGGTTGGTGAGCGGGTCGATGTTGGTGGAGCGCCACTCCCAGGTTAGCGTGCTGCGGTTGAAGTCCTGCAGTGTCTCCGGATTCTCCACAGTGTAGATCTTCTCTCCTGGACCTACATATTGACCATATTCATAAGGCTTGTAGAAAATTTGGTTCTTCCACATGTTAAGGTCCAGGATGAGGACCAGGAAGATGATTCCGTAATTAAACCATTTCCCTGAGGGAGGGGGGAAAAGGAATTTATCCAAACAGTGTATTTCAGACAGTTAAAACAGTTAAAACACTTATAGCAACATCCTGGCTACTACCCAAAACACCACAGCAACAGCAAAGCAACAATCTGGCAACTACCCAAAACACCCTAGCAACTAAACAATATGATCAAAACACCATAGCAATGTCCTGGTAACGAATGTCCAACCTTACAATTGTATAGCAACATACTGGCAAGTTCATAAAACACCCTGGCAACTACATAGCAACACCCTGGCAACTATATGGCAACCTGGCATTTAATCGGAAAACCTAAACGAATTTAAAGCAACCCGTCCAATATCCAAAACACTATACTGCATGGCAACCCCCTGACATTTACTCAAATCACCACAACAACTAGAAACTGGAAACTATTTAAAAAACCACAGCAACTGCATAGCAACAACCTGGCAACTACCCAAAACACCATAGCAAACAACAACATGATGGCATTTGATTAAAACACCATAGCAATGTCCTGGTAACAAATGTCCATAGCAACACATTTACAGCTACATAACAACATTCTGCCAACTACCCAGAACACCTTAACAACTGCATAGCAACATACTCAGAACAGTTTAGCAACTTTTATATAGCAAGATCCTGGCAAGTACCTAAGTACCACAGCAGCTGCATAGCACATCCTCAAAACCCACAACACCACACTAACTGCATAGCAACACCCTGGCAACCCCAAAACACCACAATGTCCAGGCATTTGATGCAAAAGCAATGAGTTAGAAAATACCCAAAACACCCTTGTAATTAGGTAATTAGGATTATTAATTACAATCATCACAATTTACAATGAAGGTTGCTTGATGCTAGCGCATGCCATATTTTTAAATGAAGATAAACAAGCTAAAACAACTGAAAATCCTATGACTTTTATATTCAGATAGATTTTGAACAATTAATTGCTGCTTTGAATGATTATGTATTTGTGGCATCCATACCTGTTATTAGAAATTTGATTAATTGTGGAGCCCTATTGGCAAATGCATAGCAACACCCTGGCAAGCGTCAACTACCCAAAACACCTTAGCAACTGCACATAAACCATTTCTCTGACGTAGAAAAAAAGAAAATAGAAGACCAGGATGTTGGGAATTGATCCCAAAGTATCTGCAAGTCAGACGGCTGCTTGAGAAAGTCAAATAATTGAGTTGGGAGTCACTTTCTAATGGCTTTCGTTGTTAGTGCACTCATGCGGGGTTACTCTCAAGCGCTAAATCACTGCACCAAACAATAAGGTTAAAGACTTTTATGAACGGTTGAGCAAAAAGGCCATTTACCGAGCCTCTGGGGAGCGATCATCTATCCCCAAGACGGCCATCAGGAGCCTCGCTACAGTGAGCAAAACACAGCGAGATGGAAAAAGAGAAACCAAAGCAATTCACTCACACACTTCCGTCAGATTTACTGACCCCATTATATAAACGCACGTTTACAGATGAGCAAATACTAATTAGTATGCATTACCAACGCTGCCTTCAAACACATTATTATGAAGAGATGTATCTAACGAGCTAATATTCTGACAGCGCGTCCCTTCGGGAACGGAATTAATTCATCCGCCCTGTCCCAAACGACAGTTTAGAGCACTACCACTTGATTCACCGGCATAATCGTGCTCACGGTGTATGTGCTCTACTTAAAGCACAAGTGTGTGTATTTACCTGTGATGTGGATGTGGTACTCATCCTTAAAGACACGCTTGCAGACGGGCAGTTTGATCTTCAGCTGCGTGGTGGAAAGTCCCGGGAGGTTCATGTCCAGATCGCCCATAAAGTGAGGAAACTCCCAGTCCTGGAAGAGGAAGATCCAATAAACACATGTAGGTTAATAAACCCTTCAGGAGTTAGAGTATAATATCAATGCACACTGCACAGGGTGGGATGAAGTGTGTCTGAAGGGCGAACCTATTTATTTGAAGAATACTGTATAGGAAATACAACAGATGTTCCAGAAACTCTTTTGTGTGAACGAAGGCAAGCATTAATAGTACTGCATTTGAAATGAAGAATCCACAAGCTAGCAACTTCATAGCAACACATAAAATAACTATAATTAGTAAATAACTGTGTCCAGGCACAAAAACCCTAGCAACTGTATAGCAACTGAATCAAAATACCTAATCAGCTCTGTATAGCAACATCCTGACAACTACCCAAAACATCTTATCAACTTTTTGCGTGTGTGTATGTGCATGCTGTGTTTGTGTGTGTGTTTTCTGTGTGCGTTCAGACGTCTGGCTCATTTCTGACAGTCTCTGTTGTTCTATTGTTTCTAAGAGATCAGAAATGAATTGTAAGGCGTCTAAAGTTTGCGCCAAGAGCCCAGCGTCAGCGAACATCAGCCGCAGCTCTCCTCTCGACAACAGTCAGAGCCATATCAGTAACACTTTGATAAAGCATAAGAGGATCTGAGACAGATGCTGCGGCCGGCAGCTCCAGGACAAATGCAGATACAAACCAAATTAAGCAGCAGAAATACTGAATAATGTCGCTTCTTGGCGATTAGGCCTCGTGTTTACAAAACAGAGAGTCTGTGATTTCTATGTGACTTGGCGGAGAGTTAACGAGGATCGGCGTAATTACAGCGCAGCTCATCGTTTCGCCTCATTGGCGTCCATGATAACTGTGTTACACAAAGTGAAGCTTAAATTACGTGGCGTGAAACCAATGGAAGAGGTTGAAATGAAAGAGCTTGTAAATCCCGCCAGCTCGCGGCCGTTCTGGGTCTCTGAGTTAATTAGCCACTGAATAAAATATCAGGCACGTCACAGAGATTAACCGTTACATGGAGCGATGCGGACAAAAGTGAGGTGAAATATCTAGTGTGTGGAGAAGAGGAGATGAAGAGATAGAGACTGAGGAAATAATTACAATCAGACAGAGAATGTCAACATATTTGAGTCAACACAGGTAAGTGATTGAGACACTGTAATCAGACGCAGACAGACTGTGATTTCAGCGCGGCTTCTGATTGGTCGAGAGAAGCTGGAGGAAAAATAACACAACGGCAGACGTGATGGTTGATAAAGTCAAGGTTGACAATTCTGAAAGAATATTATAAATAAAGTACAAATAAACTGATACGGAGAAAGTAGATCATCAATATGATGGAAAAATACCCAAAAATAATTTAGCACAAAAAATTAATAATACAGAATTTGACAATTGAAATGACAAGTAAATATGAAAAAAAATATGAGGGCTTGTAAAAAAACAACAAAAATAAATAAAAGCTGATTTTAAATGGTATAGATTAAAATTGAATTAAGAAAAATGTAATAAAAATATCATACAAAAGGAAAATAATTTCTACTAAAACATACTGTAAAAAATAAAAAATAAAAGTCAATAATAATAAGTCAGCCTTGAAAAAGGCAAGGTCGACACATCTGGAAAAAATGAATTTAAAAGAAGATAAAATTCATTAAAATAGTGATGTGAGTTTGGACAGATGAAAATTAAATAAAGTAAAATAAAAATACAATACAAAAGAAAATGCAATAATATAAAAAAGAAAGAAGGAAAGTCAAGACCTCTGGGAAAAACATACATTAATGTTAAAATAAACGAATACATAAATAAATCAATTTGAAGTAAATAAACAAGCGATGTTAGAAATGATGTTGAAACTTCAGGACAAACACCCATCTGAAAAGACGAAAACGTGAACATTTTAAAAAGGAAACAATGACCTTTTAATTTTTTTCTCATAAATGCATTCAAGTTGGATTTAAGGGAAATGAAGACAGGTTCTCATGAGAATGACCCACTTTAAGAAGCTTTGTCCAGGATCTCCAGACATCAGATGAACCTGCGATTTTGTGTGTGTGTGTGAGGTTATTACAGGACGAACAGTGAGAGGAGCTGTTGAGCTCATATTAGCATATTCATGAGACAGTGACACACTCCATTGTGATTTGCTGCCTGCAGCGATGTGGAGGACATTAAACAAGAATCAGTCAAGAGCGGACACACACACAGAGTCACTGAAGGAGCGTCAGGAGAACTCGTGTTTGTACCTGCATGACGATGAGGAGGTCAAAGACCAGGATGAAGGAGGCTAGGAACGCTCTTGAGACCTCGTCACTCGGCAGAAAGCCCCGGTTCAGGTTATCCCAGCTGATCCAGTCTGTACTGATGACCAGAACCACCACAGAGGTCAGCGAGATCAGCACTGTCCTAAAACACACACACACACACTCTTCTGATCAACATTCTGACATATTATTACAATTTAAATCAGCTGTTTTCTGTGTGAATATGTGTTATAGTGTAATTTATTTCTGTGATGAATTTTCAGCATCATTACTCCAGTCTTCAGCCGCTCAAGAAACATTTCTGATTATTATCAATGTTGAATATTCCTGTAGAAACCATGATGCATTTCATTTTTTCAGGAATTTCAGGTCTCATAAATTAAAAATGATGTAAGAAGAGGGGAATGAAAAGTAAAAAAACAACAACAAAACAAAAGTAAATACAAAACCAAATACAATAAAACAATAATAATAATAAACCCAATAATACATAAAATATTAGATGTGACAGCAGTAAGTCAGGTCAATAAAACGTACAAAATAATTAAATAAAAAACACTGAAAAAAATGAAAAGGTAGAAAATTTAAAATTAAATACAAATAAACGAAAATGCAATTAATTAAAATTACTGATAATAAAAAAATGATTTAATGTTATATGAATAAAAAACACATTAAACAGTGAAAATGTCATGATTGGTAAAATTATGTTGAACAATTCAAGAAGAAAAAAAGAAAGACTTAATACAATTTTAAATTAAGTAAATTTAATAAATAAAAATAAGTGACTGTTAAAAAGTCATTAAAATAAAATAAAATAAAATAAAATATCCAAAGCCTGAATTAAAATCATTTACAAGCAAACTAAAACAATTAAACAAGACATTAGCTTTTATCACAGGAATAAAATACATTTGAAAACATATTCAGATTGAAAACGATGGTATTATTTGACATTTAGGCTGCTTTAGCTATATTTTGGATCAGATAAATGCAGAAGAAGCTTCTCTCAGCAGATTAACACTGGTGATTACTCCAGAGCGTGTAAGTCGTCTGCAGATGAAGCAGATCTCTTTGTCATTTACTAATAGATGGAGCCGCTGGCAGAGAGAGCATTAATAAAGAACCAGTGCGTATGAAACATATCGTCTAATGCACTTCTGATGGATTCACTGAATAATACAGATCACAGATCTGCTGTGAGCTCATTCATCAGACCTGATCCTGAATCAGTGCTGCTTCACAAAAACACTTACAAAATACCTTTTAATTAGTGTTTTTGTCTTCACCATTTTTAACATGTTTATACATCAGATCTGAAAGTAAATACACTCGCATTAAATAAAACAAGTTTAAAGCATGTGTTTTTTTTTCTTTTTGTAAATATTGTATATTTTAATATAAGGAACCGTTTATTTACTGACAATGCAATATATAAATAATATATATAAACACACACAGTTTTTTTTTATTAAGCATTTTTTTACTTTTAAACTTTTGTACTTTAAATAAAGAGGCACAAACTGCATATATACAAACTGCATGACTTTCTGCATATGCAGAAAGTCATCTTCCACTAAATATAATTTTGATTAGACTAATTACAGATATGACATTAACATTATAGGAAAGTAAGTGGCAAAAACAAATTACATTTGAATTTCTTTTAATTAGTGTTCTTCATCTTTTTTCACTTTTTTTTTTAAATGTGTTTATTCTTCACAATAATTCTTCAGAAAGTTTCTTTCTTTAATTATATTGCTCATTTGATAAAGCTGTCAGGTGAATGATTCATCAGTGCCATGTTATTTCTAAACAAAACTCATTTTCATTTGCAGCTAAAATTACGTAAATTTATCAGTTGAATTATTAAAAATGCATAAAAAATGTAAAATATAGCTAATATGCATTATTTGAAAAAAGTTGCAAAAGTGTAGATTGTTTTCTCTCTACACAACATTCACGAGTTTGCGCTTCCTCATAATGATCATAAGTATGTTTGGCGTGCTGTTCTGGGAGCTCGGCGGAGCCCCAATGGCAAGAACCCTAGTGAGGGAAGGGGACCAGCTCGAACCCTGCAGGTCCCCCCTAAGAAGGCGCGAGACGAGGCGGAGAATGGAAGGAGAAGGGATGCTAGAACAAGATACAGAAGGGAAGGGAAGGACGCATTTACCGTGGATATGTTTGGTTTGGATTGGCTATTGATTATTCGAAATTCCTCCCGAAACTTAGTTTAACAACATCACTAACAGTTACACCTTCTCCAATCCTTCAAGAAACCCGTGCGCTCACGTGTCGTGCTGCTATACTGCAGTGAATATGGTGCAAAACACATTCACACCCCTGCATCACAAATGTATCTCAGAATTCACATATTGATTTGCGGATGTACAACATTCGTTCGTGGTTTCACATTTTTGCACCATATTCACTGCAGCATAGCAGCACAACACGTGAGCGCACAAGTTTCGTGGACTAGGATTTGTGCTCCTGCAATGAAGGTTTGGAGAAGGTGTAGCTGTTGTGTTTGTGCAGAGAGAAAACAATCTACGTGTATGCAACTTTTGTCTGTGACTTCAAAATGTGTGGATACTCTCTACAATTAGACATACAGCTGACACATGCTCTGTTGATTCGCACCAAAAATACCTTCATAGTTTTTACTGAAGAAACGCAGATATAGTGTGAATGAATGAAGTCAGCTTTAGTAAGCGGCTTTGATGTGCATCGGGGTCAGAGGTCGCGTTGTCGAGTGTGTTTTCAGGGTCAAAGTGTGTGTTCGGTCTTGTCAGCGCGGCAAACGCAGCGGCACTGATTGATTTTCTGCTGCGTGAGTCTTTAATTAAACATGCTGATAATCGAAACAAGCATTAAAATAACATTATTAACTCACACACGGACATTTCCAGACCATTCACCTCACAAGAACAGCAAACACACACTCAAATCTCATTCCTGATGTAAGAGAACTACAATTACACCCGACTAACACCCTTTGGCATACTTGGATATAGATAAAAGCACGGTTTATCAGTATTATTTCCCACACACCACCTCATAAGAATATTAAAGCAATATTCCAGTCATTATGGGACAAAATCACCTTGACTCACATCTCAGCTCATAAACCAGCAGAATTCATGTTAACATTGACCAGAGGCTTCAAAAGCACAAATTATTCATCAAACCTCTGCTGTTTTTGAGCTGAAATCCTCCTTTTGTGGGCAGGACTGGTGTTTTGGGTGAATAAACCTACATTTAACATGCTTTAATAAGATTATTTATCCATCTTAATCATGTCTTTCTTGATTGTAGTGATTCATCAGTGCACGCGTTTCGAGAGGAAACAAGTGTTTTTGTTTACAGTTCAGACACTGTAAATAATACAATGATTAACAAACTGCATACATATTAGAATTATTAAAATTCACAAATAATTAAAATCAAACAAATAATTAAACTAAAATGATTCATTATTAAAATATGGTTTTAAAATAACTAGGGTGACCATACATGTCATTTTCTCCGGACGCGTCCTGGCCAGGATTTCTATAAGGATATAGTTTTGGCTCGGTTTGCGTGTGCGGACCGATCGGTATGACATCAGTTCCTTATGTTTCCAAAACACTCTTGATTTACAAATCAAAGCAATATAGAAATCCTGGCCAGGATGCGTCCGGGGAAAATGGCACCCTATCTTAATGCCTGCTGAACATAACATAACATAACATTTGTTACATACGGTTTCTTCAAGTTCAAATAAATCAGTTCAAATAAATGGAAATAGGTGTCATCGTTTTTTTTTAAGTTAGATCAACAAGCTATTTTTTTGAGTGTAAGTGAGGACACTGGTAGTTTAGTTTCGCAAGAATAGAGATGTGATCATTTGTGAGAATGTATTTAATAGAGCAGATGTCGGATATGTTTGGCGTTTTTCTCAACAGACTGGCCCTGTTGCATTAAACAGGCTCACCAAATAAGCTAGGCTTATTTCAGTTAGTATGACCTATTTTAAACCAAATCAACTGACAATACATCAGACTAACTGAAATAAACCTGGCTTTTTTGGTAAACATATTTTATGAAACAAGCCCCTGACCCTCTTCCTTTGTTTTTACTCCACTGTTTTTTTGTTGTATGTCTTCTCTTCATGTTTTCCTCTCTCTTTTCCCTTTTTCTTTCCTCTATCTATTTCCTGATTGGATGAACTTGTGCTTTGTTGTTTCTCCCCCTCTGCCTATCCCATAATACCCCGGGACAGAGGTGGAGCATCTTGTGCATTACTTCCGCGACACAGCGTGGTACAGTAACATCTACTAAAAGCTTCGCCCTTTGCATGGTCACGTGATGTGAATGAACAATGCATGCTTTTTTTCGAGTTTGATTGTTATTTTTGAAGCATGGATTCGTTTCCCCCCCCTGACATTCACATACAAATCAAAATCCAGTTGGCATGAGGCTTTTTTTCTTCGTTTTTTCCTGAATCTTTGGCCCAAACAACCTATCTGAAGTCCTGATCTCTTCCTCCGTGGGCTGTGGTTGTGTCAGATCTGTCTTTGCTCTGATGGAGCTGCAGTGTTTACTGATGTTCTGAGAGACCCACTGCTTCTCTCAGCCTGCTTTCAGAGACTTTATTCAAACAGTCATCAGTCTACACAGGTGAACCAGGGTTTAAACATTTCAAACAGACACACAAGCAAAGAATTAGCCTATAGTGCAATTGTCCTTGGTCCTGTGGCTGCACAGGGAGACGCTGAACCACTTTATAGAACAATTAAAATAAAACGATCCGATAACTCCTTCGGGATTCACATTATAACCTCCACTTCTACAGACCCAGGATATTAAAAACTCTTCTATTATCAAAATGTCTACATTTCATCAGCCAAATCTTACAGTAAGATGAATGACTGAATTAAACCCAGACTTTATTACAGCTCTTTCTGTTGTAATATCCAGCAATCATGTTACCAAGCTATCTTGTGAAGCATTTTGGAGGCAGTGGATACAGTACTTGCTGTTCTTTTAAGAAATCTGGATGCTTTTTGTGGGCTCAACGATAAAGTACGTTTTTCCTCTATTCCAAAACTTCAGATTTTCATGGACCCCCACAACAAACGAAGACAAACAAATAAAAACCTTTCCAGTTGATTCAGAAAAAAAATAAATAAATAAATATATAT
>JAUCNO010000585.1:323062-353421 GCA_032353835.1 Enteromius viviparus | reverse complement strand
ATTATTTCCATGAAAAGTTTCCAATATGGAATATTTCCAAAATTCCCAAGCTTAACTTACCATGGAAATTTACTGGATATTTTCCGCCCCTTTGCAACCCTAGTTACATGTACATTTTGTTTTTATGTAAGCACAACAACTACACCTTAAAATAAATTGTTGCCAAAAACTTCATTGTGATTAGTAAATGTGTTATGATTTTTTTTTCCCAAAAATGCCAGACTGTTTTGTTAGTTAAGGCCATTATTCTCGTCTGGGATCGTTTAGAGCTCTTTGAAGCTGCATAGAAACTATATTTTGACGTTCAAATCATTGGCCACCATTGAAGTCCATTATATGGAGAAAAGTCCTGAAATGATTTCCGTTAAAAATCGTAATTTCTTTGGGTCTGAGGAAACAAAGACATGAAGGTCTTGGGTGACATGGAGCTGAGTAAACTGTCAGGAAGTTATTATTGTGTACAGAGAGCTGTATCAGTGAGGCTGATGAGCCAGAGCTCTGTGTTAAAGAACGACAGACATTCGTCCGCCTCTCCTCTGCAGTGGGATGACGAGGACAAACCGCTGCTCAGATTCAGTTTTCCAAAAGCCAAGCCAAAGCACAGCACAATAGAGTAACATTTACAGTCTGTCCTCCAGACAATGTTCTTCCTCTGGATGGTTGTCTCGTTTTCCAGGACAAACGTCAATAAATCAGGATTTAAAGTAGATGCAGAATATCATCAGACATCAAGTCCTGTTTATTGTTAAATATCTAACAATTCTGAAATCAAAATTACTTGGGAATCAAAAGGACATATTCATGCTTTAAGAAAAGTACTCTTTCTGACCAACATTTTTTTCTTAAGTGTGATGTACTTCTTTTTAATTCATTTTCAGAAAAAAAAACTTAATATTTTATGTCATTTTACTTCTCATATAATTAATCATAATATGAATCTTAATTTAAGTATGTTTACTGGAAAACAAGAAAACAAGGCTAATTAAGAGAGACATTTTCACAGTGTACCCATATTTTGTCTTGTTTTTTAGTAAAGTATACATTTATTTTATCACAATATATTTATTTTAGAAGCAAAATTTCTCAAAGAAAAATACACTTTATATAAAGTTAAAGTTATTTGCTGAGCCTGTTGGCAGATTTATTTAGTTTTAAATGTAAAAATACTAAATTGCCATGATTTTTTGTTCCAGGAAAAAGGCTTAATAATAAAAGTAATTTAGTTCTTTAGTAAATTTGTATGAGTGAATAAATGAATGAATAAATTTTGTCAGTGTTTGCATCAGTCAGAAGTGATTCAAATCCATTAGGAGTGATTCACGAGTTTTTAACACTGATAAACGACTCTAATTGGCTTTAACATTTCATCTTTTATTTGTTTCATAGTTGAAAATCCTTTTAGTTTGATGTAATGCAGAACATCTGGCGTCTCACTTTCCCTGTCCAAAACTCTACTCTAACAAGCGATTTGACTTTATAGAGCAAGACATGACTTTTCTAAGGAATTTTTCACCCAAAAAGAAATCTTTTGTCATTAATCTGTTATCATGTTGCTCCAAAACTGTTCTTACCGTGCAACAAAATGGATATAGACCAGGTCTGAAAAAAGACAAATTATTTCTATAAAAGTGTCATAAAGCAGTGTGAACATCATCCACTAAAGAAATGGGGTGTGAATTAATGATGACTGAAGATTGTTTTTTTGCTCAAGCTCTTTTCATGAGTGACACAGATGTTCTTGAAATGAGACTGATTCTTACAGCAGAAGTATTTCACCAATGTAACATGTGAAATGTGTTTAACGTGTGGATGAAGCCTCACAGCTGTCGTGTGTCTGATTTCACAGCTGTTTCTGACATCACTGTGTTTCTATTCTGGACTTCAGATTCGCCTCAGTACAACTTTTATTTTAAGATTTGATCTGTTCTTGTCTCTAATAAAAAGAGGTTTCATGTGCTGTTGATGGTCACACACATTACAGCATTGACACAAAACTATAGAAACCTGCCACAGAATAAATATAAAAAATGTAATAGCGACTTTTTTGACTTTTGATTTTTTTCTTGGAATTCTGAGTTTATATATATATATATATATAATTTTTTACAGTTTTCTTTAAAATTCTGAATTTACATTTTGCTATTTTTACTTTTTTCCTCAGAATTCTTAGTGTATATCTATATTCTTTTCTCACAATTCTGAATTTACATCTAGCAAATTAGAAATCACATCTCATTATTCAGAATTTTTTTATTAACAGAGTTTATTTTTTATATTTTTTATTTTATTATTGTTATTAAAATGTATCTACATTTTTACTGTTTTCTCAAAATTCAAAATTTACGACTTGCTATTTTTTCAGAATTTTTATTGATATATTCCGTGTAAATGTAAATAATAATTTTTTTTCCTAAATTCACATTTCACAACTGAGACTTTATCTCTGAATTCAAAGTTTCCATCTCATGTGTATATATGTATATTATAATTCTTTTTTTTTTTTTTTTACTTTGAGTTTACACCTCACAATTTTTCTCTGAATGTATAGTTTACATCTCACATAGATACAACATAGTTTACTTCTAGAAATTCACACTTTCTCTCAGAAAGAGTTTATATGTTTAACCCCTTCACCATCAATTTCTTTTTATTTTAACAGCCTGAAAATAATGAAAAATAATTAAACAGCCTGTAATTTTTTCTTATCTAGAAAATTATTCTTGATTTCAGCATTTTAAAATATTTTGGCAAGAAACAAGACAAAAAATCTAGTCTTAGAAATAATTTTTTTGCAGTGTACTTTCGTATTTCTCACATGCTCATATCTATAAGTGCAGAAACTCAACTGTGCAAGAAGCATCCTCTAAACTGTATGGTGTGTGTTTCAGGTTCAACATGCCTCATGACGACAGTCCGAAGTGCCGCGAGGCGGGAATCAAGCACCAGTACCACGTCATGGCCCCGACGCTCAACTACGACACCAGCCCCTGGTCCTGGTCCAAGTGCAGCCGCAAATACATCACGGATTTCCTCGAGTAGGTGCTCAGTTACATCTGCCATCAATTTCAGTCTACTCTGGATCCAGTAATATATTTATATTTACAAGTTTCAGTCATTTACATTAATATTTTCATTAGTTTAAATATATATATTTTATTTCAGTTGTAGTTTTGGTAGTTTTAGTACATATACTTACTGTACATTTTTTTTACATTTTTTATTTCATTCAGATATATTTATGTGTATGTGTGTGCATTTATTTATAAACATAATAAATATACACAGTAGACACATATAATGTAAAGAAAAACTTTTATTTCAGATGTGATTTTACATATAAATGGAATAAATTAATGGTATTTAAAACTGTTTTTAAAACATTTCTAGAATATCCCATTAGTTTAGTTAGTTTAGGTGATTGTACCACACAGTGATCTGAGTCTGGGTCAGCTGGTTAAAGCACATTTGTTAAGCTGGTAGAGAACTGTTTTATCTGGTCAGTGGTTTTCCCAGCAGGCCGCTGGTGTTTTAGTGTCAGTGTGTTAATATCAGACGTCAGCGCTGTGATTTAAACTGACCTCTGAGCAAATCCTCAGCAGGTCACGCTCCTCAGAGCTCAAAATGCACTTCCCCTTCGAGACTAGCTCTTCCTGTCTAAGTATCTCAGGGAGAGGACAGTCGTTTAGTCTGGCGTTCTTGGCCCCTCGGCAGACGTTACTCCGGGAGATGGATCATTGAGGGAGACGCAGCTGAAGGGCTTCCCTTTAAGACAGGAAGTGTCAGTTATAATTAGATTTTCTCTGGACGTGACCCTTTGATCTCGTCTGTGCTCCAGCGGCTCCAACAGATCAGGCTCAGCATCCACGGCCCCTACAGCCTAGAACACACTCAACCAGCTTTAGGAACACAAACATACGAGTGTGTGTGTGTGTGTGTGTGTGTGTTAGTGCTGTCAAACAATTAATCGTGATTGATCACTATTATATATATGTATATATAAACAAGAAAAATGTGTTATGTTTACACATAAAATATATTTACATAATGATTAAACACAGTACACACACACACACACACACACATATATATATATATATATATATATATATACATATATATAATTATTTTATACATATTCCTGGTTGTATTTGATTACGTGATTAATTGGTGCGTTATTTAAAAGAAATCTGTTTTTAATTTTGCTTATTGTTTACATTATTGCATAGCAAGTAATGAAAAAGTCAAAAAAAAAAAATTTTTTTTGCATATTGTAGATAAAATCTTATAGTCCTGCATTATTTTACGACAATAATTGTAGAATTAAGCATATCAATTACAAATTTAAATAATTAACTAATTACTTAATTAATAACATGGTTCATGAACATTGGTTTAGAAACTATTTCATTCAGAAACATTTCGTTGCTAGTAAATAAATTACATCAAAAGTATAAAAAATAAATTATATATATATTTATTTTTCAGTGTAGGGTAGTTTTGGAATATGTTGTTGGAATATTGTTTTTTATTTAAAGTGTTTTCCTAATTGCACAGGTAAAAAGGTTTGTGATCACTGTTTATATTCGCTTTATAATAATATTTCTTATATATATTTTTAATATAGCCAAGTATGCATTACATTCAAGGAATTTACTGCCGGTTTAAGTCATATCAAGTGTTTTGGTTGATATCTTCAATCAATTCTTCTATTGGAGCGCGGTGGAGCGCAGCTTCATACTGTAGATCAGGGGATTTACTTGAGTTAGATATTAGATATATGGAGATTTGTGACATATTGTTGAGATCTCCTCTGAAACTCTAAATTATTTGCTTGTTTTTTGTAGTGGCAGACAGCTCTGTTTGCTCTGCTTTCTCATTGCTTTGAGAAAATGCTGACATTTGTCGTTTCTTTTCCACTTTGGAATCAGAAACAGGCAGATAGAGCTCTGGAGGAAAGCATGTGCGTTTGTTACAGGAGCTCTGTTCATTGGTGGGAAGAGCGGTGTAAAGTGTTGAAAGTCGTCCAGAAGCGCTCAAATGCATGTGTTTAGACTGTCCTTTCAAGCTCAAGAGCTCTTCAAGACTCAACACTCTCCTGAGAGGAGATTAAAGAGAAAACACATTTCATTCAGCCGGAAGACCCTTGGATTAATCAAAACAACTAATTTCCACATTACTGTTAGTGGCTATGTTTTAAAGCAGCTTTTAATGACTTCTTAGAATCCCAGAGCAGTTTATGTGAATGTGTTTGATTATTAACCTGGCTCACTCGGCTGTACAATACTATACAATGATGGACTATTTTTGTTTATTTATTTATTTATTTTTTTGCATGCAAAAATCAGCTTGTTACTGGAAAATCTGCCATTTTGCAAACAAAAACAAATTCCATGCACTGAAAAGCTGAACATTTTCCATTCCGTGACCTCACAGGGTCAACAAACGGACTCAGCTTCTCTTTGCATTCGAGCTCAGTCTGTCAGACGTTCATTCAGGCTTCAATAATAAGTGTGAGTCATTTTCCTTAATAAACTGACTTTAGCAACCCGCCCAAATCATCTCCAGGTGTGGACTTCAGGTCTGTGCCAGAAAGGTGCAGCCTGACCTGAACTCAAAGAAACCTGACAGCACTTTTTCTAGAAGGTATGATCAGGTTTTTGGACATGCATCATGGTAAGTCTTTTGCAAAGTTCCTTGGAGTATACCACGATAAATACTGGGGTATAATGGGATTTATTCACCCTGGTAAAATCTGTTTTAAAGTCTTAGTCATTTGTCTGCAGGACATTTCAGAAAATCCAGCTAGTTTTAAAAAGTTTCTAGCTGGTTATTAGTTGGTTTAGGCATGCTATTTTAGTGTTATTTATATAAAGTACTATTTATTAGCTTTTATTTTTATATTTTCAGTTTTTGTTTTGATTTTAGTTCATTAAGATGTTTATTTTCATTTAGGTTTTAGCAATTTTGTTATGTGTCTTCGTTGTTTATTTATATATATATATATATTTTTAAATTCATTTATTTAAATTTGCTTGTGTAGTAGTTATGAATATTTAACTTTTATGTCTGTATTTTTAATGTTTATTTTAAATGTTGTTTGTCAAAATGTTACATTTAGTTTAGGTTTTAGAAATTTTGTCATTCATTTATTCATGTAGACGTAGAAATCTGTTATTTATTTTATTTCAGTTCAAGTTCTTCAACCTACATGTATTTTTTATTTAAGTTTGCTGCTAAGGCAGGATGTCTAACCTTCATTGACATTTTTCAACATTTTTAGTCAATATTTATGGTCTATTTTATTTCAGCTGGATTTCAAATAACAAAAAATAAACTTGCATTTATTATATAGAAAACAATTAAATAAAACTAAATATTTAGTTGGTTTAGCTGCATGTTAACCAACATCAGACTGTTATGAACATGCAAATGTGTTGTTAAATAATTATAAAATTAACTTATCATTTATGAGGGAACTGATCGTCTTTCTTTTGTGAAAGATATTTTGCAAAATTTATTTTTTTAAAGGTTTTCAATGGAGATTGAACCCAACATTCATCAAAATATATGTCCGTGGAGCACAAAACCAGTCATAAGGATCAATGCTTTGAAAAGAAAAATAATACTTAAAATTAAATAATAATAATAATTCAGAATAAATAAGGCTTCCATCTATTCATAATCTGAGGGTACAGAAAAAATATCTCGCATTTAAAGTTTTGATATATTAGAAAAATATCTTCATGGAACATGATCTTTACGTAATATCCTAATGATATTTGGTATAAAAGAAACAAGAATAATTTTGACCCATGCAGTGTATTGTTGGCCATTATTACAGATATAACCAGGCTCACTTATCTTCTTCAGCCTTCACATCTTTCTGTTTGGGAAGAACTCTTTAACTCCAGTGTTAGGATAGAAATTGTGAGTGTTTGCGGTTCTAATTCACACGCTCACACTCACTTGAGCATAGCTGTGAGATACTCCGAGATCTGACAGTCTCAGTTTACTGTAATCTTATCGCTCTTTAAGAGCTTTGCAGTAACATACTCCTGTGAGGGGTTTCTGTCAGCCTCAGTCTCGCTGATGAACTCATAACTCAAGCCCTCACGATCAGATGGCGAGGTGCGGAGAGACGAGTGCGTACGGCGCTGTCATCCTAACTCTGATGGATAAATGAGTCCCACAGAAAGACGCTTGCACCTCCAGTGGTGTCTGTCTTTCCTTGTGAAGACAAAGATGTCTTGTAAGGTGTGTGGAGTGGGAGTGAAGGGTGAGCGAGGTAATGAGAGGACTAAATCAGCTGACGCAGGTGTTTAGTCTCAAAGCCAGGGACAAATTGAACCAGCAACATCAACAACTGGCCTAATTACATCACATGACTGTTCTGAGCTTCGATTTCCGTTCTCCCTTGCAGAAAGGTGAGCTGGCGAATGGAGAAAAGAGGTTTATTTTGTGCTGAAAGAGCCATTCAGAGACGCTAAGCCCAACAATTCAATGAGCTTCAATGTAGTGCCCTGCTCTTTTGTAGCTCCTTTCAAAGGAAGGGTGTGGTGGGACGTATATGTCATGACGTAGCTGAAACGTTGGTTTTGGCACCGTTGGGTTGATTCTTGGAGACCCGGCATTGTTAAAGAGCACCGTCTTTTCTTGCGTGAAATGCGGCCTTTGTGTTGGCTGAGGTCCATTCAATCAGTTACTCGCAGGTAACAAAGCAGACCACCCACCGCTGCCTCCGTTTTACACTTGGCCTTCTTCAGACATCGGGTGAAATCAGAAAGACTGCATTCATATGTGACCCTGGAGCACAAAAGCCGTCTTAAGTAGCATGGGTAAATTTGTAGAAACAGCCAACAATGCATTGTATGGGTCTAAGTTATCCTTTTTTCTTTTATGTTGAAAATCATTAGGATATTAAGTAGAGATCATGTTCCATGAAGATACTTTGTAAATGTCCTGCTGTAAACATATGAAAACTTACTATGCATTTATAAGAACTTCGTTTGGAAGTTAATTTTTAAAGTGCCCCTAATGTGGGTAATAAAAAGTTCATGCATGCAAGGTCTGCAACTATTAATTTTTCCAAACTGGTCTTATGTTCATCTCATCATGCCTGTAATGTCTGATAAAACAGTGTATGTGAGTGCTGCTTTGTGTACAGCGTTACCACGGAAACAGATATTTTACCTAGTGGTGAAAAATGAATTTGCATTGTCATCCAGACCAATGCGAAAGATCAACAGATGGATGGATGATCTGCTAATGTTTTATTCAACAACTCTCTTCGATGATTCAGAGTCCACTCTTCCGTTTGAGAGACGGTATATAACTTGGTATAATACACAGTGCACTTTTTGCGCTGTGCACAAAACACTAAACACTTTACAGCAGAACTTCCTCTAGGCTACAGAGGATGAAGAAGCCTACCTGAAGCTATCGCTGAAGATCCCTTTGATGCAGTGTGTTGATATCTGTCTGTTTTTGTCTTTTTAGCACTGGCTATGGTGAATGTCTCCTAGACGAGCCTTCGGGGAGGACGTATAACCTTCCCAATCAACTTCCAGGTCAACTCTACAATGCCAACCGGCAGTGTGAACTCATGTTCGGCCCCGGCTCTCAAGTCTGTCCATTTATGGTATGGCATCTAAATCAACATCCACAAAGCATTAGCTGTGTTACCGTCACCCCGTTTTGACTCTTTCCCCTCCAGCATTTTTGAAAAAAGTTGAAAGCCACCGCCAGCATTTTCATTCAAATTTCACAGCCCCGAGAATATTTTATTTGTTTTGGGTTGACAAATTCTAGACACATTCATGAGATGTGTATTAGTGCCTCCTAGCGTATAACAGTGAAAACACCAAAAAGTCTGTGTTTGATGTAACAAACAAATGATATGAAATGGCGAAATGAAAAAAAAAAAATCCCTTAATTTGCAAAAAAGGTTTTAAACTTGCTTTAAGGTGGTTTTTGTCTTGTGCAAACAAGGATTTATGCGAATAATGGGAGCTGGAAATTAATTTGCCTTATAAATTCTGCCAAACACATCAAAAATGTGATGGAATGGCAAATCCTGAAAACCAGTGGGTTAGTTATGTTTTTGATGGTAACACAACACTGAATACACAAAAAAAAAAAAAAAGAGAAAGGGGCTGAATGAGCAGTAGCTCATTATAATTTAAAGAGCTCACTGTGAACAGCTAATGGTAAAAATGTTGTTGTTTACATGATCATTGAGGAATTTTAACCAAGGTATGTTGCAGACGCTTCATGAAAGCCCTAAAGAATAATAACAACTTGTGGAAAACAGGCATTAAACATCCCCTTTAATGACTCATCCCCTTTAACAAGAGATCCTAACACAAGGCTTCTTTGTACATTGGTCCATCATCATTTGGGAGGCTGTTTAGTAATTCACCTAGGGAATACCAGACTGTCTCCTATTCACTTCTCCCATTGCTCATAACGTCTTCTAGTCTCAAGACTTGGTTACCTAGCCATGTTAATACATTGTTCATACAAGCAACTTAAAAATGATTTAGTCACCCTTGAGCCATACAAGGTTTATGTGACGTTTTTCTTTCAGACGAATACAATCGGCGTTATTTATATAATTAAATATATGAAAAAATATCCAAGCTTTATTTTGGTAGTTGAGATTTTGAAGCACAAACATGTGCATAAATCCATCATAACAAATGGCTCTTCAGAAGGGTTAAGACCTTTTGAAGTGAATCAATTTGTCTGTGTGAGAAAAATATCTATATTTAAACCTTTACATTCTTTACATGCGTTATAAAGTCATGCATATCTAGGGTGGTGTGAGGGTGAGTAAATTATGGGGTGAATTTTAGATACTTGGGAAGGGTTAAATTAAACAATGTCTTTATTTCACTGGTTTTGACTAAAAGGACTCATGTTAATTGCAGAAACAGTGCAAGCGTCTCTGGTGCACAAGTGCGGAGGGTGACCATAAGGGATGTCGTACGCAGCACATGCCGCTCGCGGATGGGACAGAGTGTGGCTATGGCATGGTAAGATACCTTCCCTACGCTTTCATGCCTGTGTTTTTGTCCGGACGGTCAGGCGTGCGTTAAACTGAAATGTCAGAGCTGATGAGGATGGTAATGTGAGCTTGCGTAGCTGGTTTCCCTCCAGTCTGTGGCATTAGCTGCCTAAACACGGAGTTTGGGTCATTGAGGGGTATTTATTTAATCCTAGACGACTGTAAAAGAAAACCCTCCAGTTCTTCATTAAAAATATACTGTTTGTACGTAAACAGAGCAGTCTGTTGTGCAATGGTGTGTTCACATCGAAAGTGAAGCGTATATTAGTGTCACGTTACTCGCTCTAGATGAGTGGAATATTTTACACATCACTTGCATGAATGACAAAAAAAATGCATTTTAAGATATAATTGTGCATGTTTAGCCTAGACATGTCAAAAAGCTCTTCTCCAACTGGTTACCGCAACAACCTGTCATGCACAATTTCTGCTCATGTTCACATCTATCAAAGATGTCATCAAATTTGCATCATTCACATCGCTCTACATGAATTCATGTCTGCTTGCGTCTTTACGTTTACTTTGTCTGTATCTTCTTTCACAAATAATTCATTTCGTTTTAGCGATGTATTTGTGCATATGCTGTTAGTGTTGTTATGTATTTCACTTGTTTTCTTTCATTTTTTGATTGCTATGCTAATTAGCCACATTTAGTTAATTGTGCTCGATCTTTGAGAGCTGAGATCCGAGGTGAAGTATCAACCCTTTGAAACCAAACGCCTTCTGCCAATCACCTTGTTGTGAACCCGTGACCCCCAAACCTCTTTACGACGCGGGTGAGCGGGTCACTGGTCAGGGAGTTTAAGAGAGTGTTGGGTTTAGACCAGTACAAAAGACGCTGCAGAAGTCTTTTTTTTTTTCATTTTAACCCTTCAAGTACAGGGAAAGTTCGAGAACAAGGCTTTCTGAGTGGGCAGTATCTTAATCCAACCGAATAACTGCAATCAGGCTGGTGGCTGGGAAAGTAGAAACCTTTCTCGTTCTCATTAACCGTGGGACTTCCGTGCTGTACATGAAGCCCTGTGGAGGAAGGAGAGCGAGGAGCGTTTGTTGGTTGTTCTCACGTCGTACGATTAAAGCCACAAGGGCATGAAAGAGTTCATGTCAGTGTTAAGCTTCATTACTCATTAGTGAAAGAGACCTCCCATTTTGACTATCTATTAATGCTCTAGCATTATTCCTCCAGTGACTGTAATGATGCATTAAAGCAGTTTTTCAACTGGTTTGGCTTCAGGAGTTTATATGAATAAATATTTTTATGTACATAATATACCTGTGTATACTATGTAAATGTATTATGCATGTATAAATACAGTATATATTTTGAAAATACTTCCATGTATATATTTATATATATATCAAATTCAAAATAAATGTTTTTTTTACATAATATATGGATGTGCAATGTGTATATTTATTATGTACATATATAAGCACATGGATTCATCTTATATATTTATTTACATCTATATATTTATATTCCTATAATTATTTTAGTTTTATTCGAAGTCATTCAAAGTCAAGTGCATGTTGTCACCAGTTAAATTTGACAGAATACTACCAGATGAATTTGAGCCTAAATACTTGGATGGCTTTTCAGCAGAGTACATGGGAAGTTCTCATGATGTCCAGACTCTTATAATGTGTAATTGGTTAATTCAGAGCTGAACTGGATCGTGAAGGGCTGTTATGTGTCGTGCTGAGCGAAATAGTTCCTGCGTGACTCTTTACAAAAACAGGGACACAAAGGGTCTTTTTTCTTGGGCTTCTACCCCTCGTGGCCCCTGCACCTTTGTTTGTGGTGCTGAGTGCCTGGTGTCACCTCCTCTTGGGGCCGTTTGAAGTGGCAGAAGTTGAAAGAAAAGCAGCTCTCGGTCTCGGCTCACCTGCCTGTCTCGAGCTCTTTAATGTGGGAAGGTCGTCACGAAGGCTTGTTCAAAATGTCTTTCTCTCTTCTCTCTCATTTATCTCCAAACATCGGCACGTTTGATCCCGTTTAAGCTTGTAAATGGACCACTATGTAAATAAACGCTGGTGCTCATCAAACACATAAGCTCTAGTGGAGAAGCAGAAGAGCAGCGTAAGGATCAGAGCGTAATTGCTTTGATTCTATGCGGTTTCCCCCTCGCTCCCTCTGCCTCTCTATGTCCTCGATTCCCTCTCCTCCCATTCATCTTCTGTCTTGCAGGGCACTGGAGTGAGTAATGTGGTCACATGACCCCAGCGGCCTGTCTGTCATCCGGCTCAGTGAGCCTTGCGCTAACGAGGGCATCCCATCACTTGCCATCTATAAATACCAACACCTCCCTCGCTCTTTTCGAGAGAGATCTCAGGCATGGGATGCAGTCAATTCGGCTCCTGTCATCTCCAGGGTGAGCCGGCATGCCATCCAGAAGCTCCTTTGAAGAGCCCTGCGGGCATGAATACGTGCTAGTGGGAGGGTTTCAGAAACACTGGGTGCGCACAGTGACCCTGTTGAGAAGACCACCAGCACATCTTGTGTTTCAGATCTAAGCTTCTTAACTCGTTTAATTTACTGGTAAATTTAGGAGAACTTGCAGGGAAGGTTACCAGGGTGCTGGCTGTGACTTCAACCAGGAACACTTTGGTTAATGAAGTCCATTGATTGAGTCAGAATGGTTATATCCCAATCTATACAGCATGCTTGTGAGTGAAGTCATGAATCATAGTGAACCATAATTGTACATTTCTTTGGGATTCCCATGTCCCAATTAGGTTTTTTTAACTTGCAGTCCCTAACTTTTTTTGGCTAAAAATGATCCGAAACCGATTTTTGAGAGAGTACATAACCAGAAAGTGTTCAAAACTATTTCTTTACGTAAGCCATGGTTTTATGTAGTTATATTTTAACTTTGTCAAAACAACAACAAACTGCAGTTTGATTAAGATTAATTGGAATGCACAATGAAAAACACAATTTTTGAGAATTGTTCAAATCCGAGTTATCTGTTTTGCAAACTAACTCTTCAAAAGTGAGCTTATAATATTGTTTTCTAACGTCAGTGGTACCGGTAGGAATTTATGGTGAATTCGAGCATGCTGCTGTGTCCTTATGTCACGTCTGTAAACATAAAGACATGTTTCCCGGTTTATAGGTGTGTGAGGTCCATGCAGGTGCTGGATCGTTTCTAGCCTTTTCTCACAGCAGCTAGAATAATTAAATGTATCATGTATGACAATCATCAGTGACAGCTGGTGATTCACCTGTAGTCTACAGATAATGCTAATACACACTAAATACAGTTTGAGAATGTATAGCAATAATAATAATTTGCATGGTTTGAAGTGACACGAGCTAAGCGATCATTAGATTGGTAGTGCAATGTGTTTTTCCTCAGTTGGTCAGAACAAAAATGTCTGACATGTTACTTGGTCAGTACTGTTTAATAAGTGTCTTATTTAGAAGAAGTGGTAATTTTCTAATAAGAAATGATACACTTTTTAACCACAAATGCTCGTGTTGCACTAGACTGACCTCACGCATTACATAACCGACCTAGTGTTTACAAAGCAAGCATCCAAAGAAAGTAAGAAAGATTTTTAGCCCTACACTGCCTTTTTTAACTGGAGTACACAGATGAAGAACTAACCACAAAATCCTCTTTCTCAAATCTGTATGTTCTGAGAATCCTGGCAGAATGATGTAGTTCTGCACAGGCCCCTCCCAGGATAGTTGATTGACAATGCTGTCTTAGCTTAGCTCCGCCCTGAGCCTGATTTAGCTGTTATCGGTCCTCCATTTTGTTGTCTTAAGACAAGATGTCTTAGATTGAGAGATTGATGCATTTAGTTGTTGGATGTTATATAGCAGTTGTCATTTACTCCTGACTAAGCAGTGAATTAACTTAATGTTAGGGAATGTGATGATCCCCGATCTACATAAATGTGTCTAGGTTTGTGTAAATCATTCGCGTTCCAGCTTCATCTACAGAAGTGAGTATAAGGGTTTTTATGAATCTTTGCGAATCGTCTTTCCTAATAACGTGCTAGTTAGCCAGTTTCGTGGCTGAGGTTTACAGTTTGCTCGTCACCCCGTGGAAGAGAGGGGCGGGGTCAGCAGAGCTCATTAGCATTTAAAGCAACATGGACTAGAATGGCTTTATTGAAAATAGAGCTGATTTTGAAAGGGGAAATAAGGTGTTTTTTACACTACCATTGAGAAATTTTAACCAGCATGCTATAAGAATCATATCAACTTGTGTAAAACAGGCATCCGATGACCCCTTTAAAAAATGTAGTGAATTTAGTGTAGTATGGAGTGGCAACTATGCATTAAAACATGAACTAGCTGGTTAATAGAGTGGCTTATTGGGACAGAATGGTAGCATCACAATAAAGCTGCTTGTAAACGAAGTCAAATCATAATTGTGCTTGTATTCGGTTCCTCTTCTAATAAGCTTTATGTCTGGAGGTACAATAGACACTATTGTGTGCCTAACCCAGCTCAGCAGAACCTTCAACCTGTCCTCGTCTCAGGCAGTTAGAGAAAAAGACTGAAGTCTTGTAAACGTTGGAGAATTTGTTGGCCGCGCTCTCCGGCTTGGCTGCAGTTCCTGGCAGCTCGTTTCTTCGTGTGGATCGCTTGTCACTTCTCCTGCTAATCTGCATGTGTTTCCAGCGAGACGTCTAGTACTGTAACGGCGGCCCGGGATCTGATTTTCACGAATGAGTTGTTGCTGTGATTGCCAAGTAAAGGTAAAGGTGCACTCATGCTGCTTGCCGTTTGTTGAATGAAGTGTGTAGATCATTTCACCGTTTTCAAGGCTAAAACGGTTGTGTTTGTGATAAAAAATATTCATTTGTCAGGAATATTTTTGTTTAGAAATGATAGAAATTAATATTTTATTTAATTGATCAGAAGTGATGATAAAGACATTTACAATGTTACTAAATATTTCTGTTTCAGATAAATGCTGTTTTTCTGAACTTTCTATTCATCAGAGAAAGCTGAAAAGAAATCTACTCAGCTGTTTTCAACATAATAAGAAGAAGGATATTAATAATAATAATGTTTTTGAGCAGACACGCCTTTGTATGAGAAGTTAGAAGAGCTTATTTAATATAATAGGAAAGGTGGCTTGTTGTTGTTGTCATATTGTGAAGGATTCTCAGAGAAAACCTTTTGAAGATGCAATAATACCTGAACATGTGTTTTGCGGCGTGACACCTGTGTGCTGTCGTGTGTTTTGGGGATAAAAGTGTGTTTTTCTCGATCGCTGAGGGCTGTGTTCAAGAACACCTCCTGTTCTGTGGGTTTGTTGTAGACTCTGAGGTCTGTCATTAAGATCTGACAGGATTTACTTCAGCAGATCAGCTGTTCAGTGCACATGTCACGCTTTACACATCATTTATTGACACGGAGAAGGCTGTCATGTGTTGTTATCTTCATATAGACCTATTTATTTTCTAATGTCAGACTGTTTTTAAAATGCCATCCATCTGATGCTAATCAATCAATTACAGTAGCCTTAAGACCGGAGAAAACTGACCACAGAAGAAGCCTAATGATGCTACAGCGCCCCAAGTGGAGACAATGAGAAAGCCACACTTGTCTTTTGTTATGAAATTAATTCTTCTTTATTTAATGAAAGCATGTTTGCAATCATGTGCTTGCATGTTTGTTTATTCCTTTATTTATTTATTAATGCTACTTATATGAAACTACTTATATATAATCATAAAAAGTGGGCTGTGATATTATTGCATCAACAGCTGGTTAGTATTAATATATTTTTTTTTGTACAGTTATGAGTGTACGATTAAGCGAATGAATTGAACCGTGCTCAATAGTACCAGGAACATGAGTTAGGAGAGTAAATAGAGTCAGTTTTGATGTCACGTGGATGTAAATCGTGTGCTAATTGAACCCTTCTGTGAGTGCCGTGACCTTTGACCCTGAGCTGTGGAGAAGTTCTGCCTGTAAGGTGATGTGTTTTGCAAACGAGCTTGTCAAAATGAGAGAGGTCGAGAAGGAGAGGTGTTTTTCCTCTGTCATTTCTTCGCTGATGGATGTGTGTTCTCACAATTAGAGGCCCGGATAACTATACAGCACCTTCACAGAGCAGACGGACGACTTATGTTCCTTTTTTAGAATTGCATTAGATTTTCTGTTTATTTGTGTATTTATTTGGTTTATTTAGTTTTATTTCTAAATATATATATATATATATATATATTTTTTTTTTTTTTAATGCAGCACATTCACAGAGCAGATAGACCATCATTCCCCCCTGCTCATATTATTTTAATAAATTATTATTGTTATTTTTTTATTTTATTTTTACCATAACCTTTGGTTTATTTTTAGTTAAAAAAAACTAAAGTTTTTGGTTTAGTGTTTCCTAGCTATAAATTCCCAGCTGATTTTTTGATGTTTATTAAATGAGTGTGTGGTGAGATGGTAAGGGCACTTTTTGTGTGTGTGTGTGTGTGTGTGTGTGTGAAAGTATTAAATCTAAAACACATGTTGGCAGCAGCTGGGCTGGTTTTTCTCACCCGAACTTCAAATATCTCACTGCATTCTCAATTAAGTGCAAATCTTGACAAGCTCGGAGTCACCTCAGCCTGTCTCTCTCTCTCTCTCTCTGTGTGTGTGTGTGTCCCTCGCTCGCTCTCACCTCAGGCTGTTTCCACACCTTCACGAGTCTAATTGAAGGTCACGACGTGCCCAGATGCTTCTATTGGCAGAACAAACAGCCCATACATATGGCAAGTGTGTGTGTGTGTGAGTTGTACCCCTCCTTCACTTACTCCTTTTCTCCTCGAAGGCTCTTTCAAGCCGCGGTTCTCTCCCACAGCACCTTTTCAAGCTAAACAAAGGCGCTGTAAACATGAAGATGGCAGCGGGGAGTGGAATGCCTTTAAGGATTCAGACTTCAGACTCTGACAGCTTTCGGGTCTCGCCGGTGGTCCGGGACTATTCTGTACCGCCGGCACACACACATGGCCATTTACAATCCCACACAGGCGCGCGCACACACAGACACACACTGAAGGCACTTTTAGGCTTAATTGAACAAGAAAAAAACAATATGTTAATAAAAATTGGGGGCAATTTTTATTAACATATTGTTTTTTTTCTTTTTTGTTTCTTGTTCAAATAAGTCACAGAATTGCCATTATCACATATTTTTCCTCTTTTATTTTATTTTTTTTATATTTTTCTTTTTATTTATTTATTTCCTACATATTGCTTTTATTTAACCTTTTTCCAGACGTAGACATTCAGTCTTAAAAGGAATCCATCATAGAAATATTTATTTTAATAATCTATTATCTAAACAAAAAACCTCAATTGTGGTGCTTTATTTTATTTTATTGGATAGATTTTTTGTTTTATTTCATTTAATAGGACAAACCATTTTTTTTATTTTAACAACTGTCCCGTATTTGTGACATTTTATTCAATTTTGTTTTATTTAATTGATATATTGATTTATCCTATTTTTGACAAATGTATTATTTTTGTTTACTTATTTACTATTTTATTTAATATAAATCTATCACCACGATATTATTTTTAATATCTAAATAACTATCCCATATTTGTGGAATTTACTTAAAAAGCTTAATTTTTAAATTAATTGAATTTATCTCATTCATAACACATTTTTAATTAAATTGTATGTTATTTTATTTCTCTTATTTGTGACATTTACTTTGATTTATTTTTATTGAATTCATTTTGATGTTATTTACAACAACAAATTTGATCAATATTTTGATCATTTGATTTCTAATAAATGTAATGTAATTTTATTTCATTTTATTTATGCATAAAACACTCTATTCCTTGTTGGATATGTGATTGTGTGTGTGTGTGTGGCAGTGTATCAGGTTGCAGTGTGTGTTGGCAGCATCTGTGTAGCTCTTGTGGTCTGGAGTGTAAATGTGAGCGTGAAGTTTTTTTTCCTCAGAAACGTCTGTCTCTGACGTTTAACTCTGAACTCTTCAGAAACAGAACACAGATTTAACAGATGTAAACAGGGTCAGAATATTACTTACTACATGAGACATCAGACTCTGTGTTGTATCAGATGCTACTGTAATACTGTACTGATTAACATACTCATGTATTCCAATAGATTTACATATTCATGTAGTATAGCATCATATATATACATAATTTACAATGTAATTTAATATTTGAAGTACAGTAAATGAATATATATATATATGAAATAATTGACACACTACTTTTCCTGCTGTGTGTGTGTGTTTCTCTGTCATTAGCAGCAGTGAGTGTGTTTGTGATAGTTGTGGATTCCTGCTGGACGCTCTTGTGTGACGCAGTTTTTATCAGAGGAAAGAGGAAGCCTGCAGTCAGAGATGAATATCACACACAGAGTTATGAATGAATGAATGCAGCAGTCACCGGATCTCTCTATAATTACGCTCCTGTTTAGAGCAGATTACTGCGTTGCTGTACAGGGATGTAGAGTATACCAGAATAATACTGTGATCATCACTAGATCTATAATCGATTGTCATATTAATCATTTAGTCTTCAATATCTGACTCTTTCCTTGTAGATATTTCAAAGAATACCTGGAGTGTCAAAAAAATGAAATACCTCAACTGATAATAATCTGTCAACTGATGTCTGGTTGGTTGAATGTGACTATGTTTGAGATACAAATATTTGAAAGTCTGGAATCTGAGGGTGCCAAAAATTTAAGTTTTAATATATTTATAGTAGGAAGTTTTTGGCATAAAAGAAAAACAAATAATTTTGAGCCATACAATGTATTATTAGAAATATAGCTGGGCTGCTCTGTGCTGCAGGGTATCAGAGTACCTGTGATGAGGGAAGTGAAGAGGTGACTGTAGGAAGAGGCTGTAATGAGCTCTGTCGCTCTTATCTGTGTGCTGGGCTCTGGTTATCGTGTCTGGAGACCGACGCCAGCCTGTCCTGAATTCCAGCCAGGATTCGGTTACCGCCAGCGGGTCTGTGTCCGTCTGATCACGCCAAACACACTGTCAGATATTACTGTAGTGAGCGAGGATTCATATCCATGATGTTCAGCATCACTGCAGATCTGAGAGAGCTTCACTGAGACACAGTTTCGATATAATATATCCTCTCTCTCTACATGTGTGTGTGTAATGGTTTTTAATACCATGGCTTGTGGACAGTTAATATCTGGACCCCTGATGATGTAATTTCTGATATAATGTGTGTGTGTGTTTAGCACTGCAGGCATGGCATGTGTGTGAACAAGGAGATGGACATGAAGCCGGTTCATGGTGAATGGGGCCCCTGGGGCCCCTACAGTGTGTGTTCCAGGACCTGTGGAGGAGGAACACGCAGCACAACCAGAGACTGCAATAAACCTGAGTAAGCGCACCAGCACACACACACACACACAAGCAATGAGATTCAATAAGCCCCTGATGATGATTCGATTTTTTTTGCACATTTCTTGCCCAAAACAACAGCAAAACCATCCTTTCTGTTTTAATGGAAAATATATACTGTATATATATATTGTTTTATATATTTTATATAAAATTTTATATATTTTCCTATTTTCTTTTAAAATATGATTTTTCTTTTTGTTCTTTCTTGCTTATTTAGTTATACAATATGATAATTATCATGCATAAAATATAATAGTAGTAGTAGGTGAAATATTTATGTGTGTGAATAATTATATATATATATATATATATATATATGGTGTTTTACATTTTACAGGTTCAATATGATATTTATTCACCCAACATTTCATTAATAGTGTATAAGTGTATAGTGGGTACAGAATATTTATTTATTTAGTTCAGTATTTATTACATTTAATTAAGACAATTTTGAGTAATTAAGAAGTTTTAAATGTGTCCAGTTGCGCTCAATGTTGAGTTTTTGTGTTGATTGCTTAGTTCCTGTCAGAAGGCTCTCGCTGGAGGCTGATCTTTCAGTGTGTGACAGCACAGATATCTCTCTGGTTCTCAGGCCGAGGAACGGAGGCCGGTTTTGTGTGGGCCGGAGGATGAAGTTCCGCTCGTGTAACACGGATCTGTGTCCCCGGGGCCAGAGGGACTTCAGGGAAGAGCAGTGTGCCCAGTTCGACGGGAAACACTTCAACATCAATGGCCTGCCACCCTCCGTCCGCTGGGTGCCCAAATACAGCGGCAGTGAGTGTCTTTGTCCTCTGACCTCAAAAAACATGTCTTGAGACTTTATGGTGTTTTTTTCTGACTCAATCTCATGTTTTTAAATGAAAAATGTATTTTTGTGTTTGATCCTTTGTATTAAACTATACATAAAGTACATACATAATGCTGTTCTGTTTCCAATTGTTTTAATAAACTTTATAAACGGTAATCGGTTTAATAAACGGTTTGGAAACATTAATTTGAAAATCATGTACTTTTTTTTTACAAGATAGTCTTATTATTGTATTGCATTAGTAATAGTTTGCTCAATCCTCCCTCTTAAATATTGTAAATATTGAAGTATGAAATTGAAATTTAGTTTTTTCTCGTTATTATATAAAAAAATCTTTTGAACGCTAGTGTATAGAATCAACTGAATCATGGTAAAAACCTCTGTGACTCCTCTGTCTTGTTTCTCAGTTCTGATGAAGGATCGCTGTAAACTCTTTTGTCGTGTCACGGGGACGATGGCATACTATCAGCTAAGGGACCGGGTGGTCGATGGGACCCCGTGTGGACCAGACACATATGATATCTGCGTACAAGGCCTCTGCAGGGTATGATAATACTATGGTACATTGACATTTATTACAGTACTGGATGATTTCCGTATTCATATACAATTGAGTTTCAAAGAATTGCTTGGTAGTACCTTTACAGTACATTTATGGTACCTGTCTAGAATAAACATACCATGGTATGGACCCCTGGTAGATTTGTGGTATGAATGTGATCTTGTGTTTTTATCATAGCAAGCAGGCTGTGACCATGTTTTGAACTCGAAGGCCAGAAATGATAAGTGTGGTGTGTGTGGAGGAGACAACTCTTCATGTAAGACCCTCGCTGGAACCTTTAACAACGCACAATACGGTGAGACCCTCACCTCTTCTCTCATTGCTCCTTGTGCTTCTCATCTCTTTCTCCTTGCTCTTATTGTTTTCTGGTGTTTCTCAACTAATTTTTTCATCGTCCCTCCAGTATGCTCATCTTTTTCTTGTGTTCCATACCTCTATCTTGTTAATAACCGGTCTCCGGTGTTTCTTATCTTCTTCTCGTTCCTCTGTGCAATTTCTCCTCTCTTTCTCATCGCTCTGTGCCGTTTCTCATCTTGTTATCATCACTCTCCAGGGTTTCTAACATAGTTCTTGTGTTGTAGGTTATAATGATGTGGTTCGGATTCCTGCTGGCGCGACTAACATCGATATAAAGCAGGTCAGCTACTCAGGACTGCCAGAAGATGATAACTACCTCGGTGAGTTAGTACAGATAACCAGAGCAGATTACCGTGTTAATACCACAGTACTCTGATACGTGTTCATATACACTAGATGATTGCTGTGGCACTCTGATGAGGAATACCACACTATTGCAATGGTACATGTCTAGAACAGCTGTGTTTTTACAATGGTGCTTCACCGTGACTCTTCTGGGAATTTGGGGTCGCAGGGAAAGCAAACGCAGGGTGATTGACAGATGTCGAGGTGCTAAAGAAAGTAAGAATAGCTGTTCACACTTGAGTCAAAGGGCCAAACAAACACAAACACGCAGCTGATAAATGAGACGTGACCCGAGGTTCAGTGTCCAGGTCTGGGCACATTCACAAAACATTATATCTTACCACTAAGAGTCCCCCTAAACAGCAGTAAAAGCTCTCTTAAAACCTATTCACAAAGCTGTTCAGACTAAGTTTAACTAAGAAATAGAGAGAAGTCTTAAGCTAAGAATCAGGGTTGAGACACAGGCATTATTTTTTAAGTTTTCTCTTACATTGGTGAGTTATGAGCTAGTTTTAGTCTGAAGATGTGAATATGGGCCCTGATATTTCTCATCTGCAGCTCTGTCTGACAGTCAGTCCAACTTCCTCCTGAACGGGAACTTCGTGGTGTCCATGTTTAAGAGGGAAATCACCTTTAAGGGAGCAGACATTGAGTACAGTGGATCTAACACCACGGTCGAGCGGATCAACTGCACTCAGAGGATCGAGGAGGAACTCATTCTGCAGGCAAGAGAGGCCAAGCTTACAGTGAAATGACACTAAACCACAGCACAGTTTTAGACTAATGAGCAGTCGAGCAACACATCAGGAAAACAGAAACCAGACAACAAGTTAGATATCCTCTTGTTTCACCTTATTTTGTTATGCCTGGTTAGAGCACAGGGTGAAACCACATGGGTGTCAGGTAAATTTTCTAAAAATCATAACCGTGAGATTATAAGACCAGTTACAGTATTTTGGCATTTTTTTGTGTACCCTCATAGTTTTTATGAATATTTATAATATAATAATGCTTATATTCATAAAATACGTTTTTTAGCATTTAAATATGTAGCTTACTTATTTTTTGTGCTTCAACATGACAAGGTGAAAAGTTGTTTTTATGATTGTTTGTTTTTTAAGTTTTATTGCTATTATTATTATTTACAGTATTTTTTTGTTTGTTACTAATACCATAATGAATGAGTCTTTGTTTAGAGAATATGTATTAATTCACGAATGCTTAAATATATTTTATATAAATTCTGATAAATGAAATGCTTCTTTAAAATGCTTCTGCAGAGGAATAGCAAGTCAAGTCAAGTCACTTTTATTTATATAGGGAATAGCACTGTAATGTCCTCCTCTGAGGGAGGTGTAATGCATCTGTTGTGGTCTCAGGTTCTGTGCGTGGGAAACCTGTATAATCCTGATGTCAGATATTCCTTCAGTATTCCCATCGAGGAGCAGAGAGAGCAGTTCGTGTGGGACCCGTTGGGCCCCTGGCAGGAGTGCAGCCGCTTGTGTCAAGGTGCGCTTCTGTTTGAGCCGTTTGCCTGGTTTTCTGTCATTAAACACTCTTATAGCTGAAATAATTTCCTTCCACGTCAATTGTGTGTGTTTGTCTGCAGGTGAGCGGCGGCGTAAGGCTGTGTGTGTTCGGAAGAGTGATCATTTGGTGGTTTCAGAGCAGAGGTGTGAGAATCTACCTCGACCCAGAGGCACGACAGAGCCCTGCAATATTGACTGTGAACTCAGGTACAATCATGCGCCAAGCCTTTCATTGTATAGATTAGTAATGCAGCATTCCCATACTAGTGCAAAATTCAGCAAACTATCAATTGACTAAGGTTTGCTTCATTAAATATAATGAATAAATATTCATTAAATACACATACATACAGTATATACATTGAAAATAATAATAATAATACATATGTATATATATACACATATATATACGTATATATATATATATATAATATATACAGGTGCTGGTCATATAATATCTTTAAAAATTTAAAAGTTGATTTATTTCACTAATTTCATTTAAGAAGTTAAACTTGTATAATGTATACATTAGGGATGTAACAGTATCAAAATTTCACGGTCACGGTATGCCGAGAAAACAAGGGCTCACGCTAGCACGGCAGTACAAGAGACTCTCTGAGGTTTATCCAAGAAGTCTGTAGATTTGTTGCTAGTCGCTTTTAGGGAAAAATGTCGCCAAGGGGGTCTGAATAGACGCTAAATATAGAGAGAAAGTTGCTAAATTGTCAACATCTGTAGCGACAAGAAACAGACCGCAAATAATGATGGTCACGCTTGGGCTGATGGGAATTGTAGTTCTCACTACTTCCCGTTCGCTCCATTCACCTGAGCAAACTTTTCTCAGAAGACCTAGCGTTTTATCGAGTCATGCGACCATGGTAGTATCGGAAAAAATTTAAATTGTGGTTTGACGGTATTTACAATACTGTTACATCCCTAGTATGCATTCATTCCACACAGACTGATATATCTCAAGTGTTTATTTCTTTTCATATTGATGATTATAAGTGACAACTAATGAAATCTCAAATTCAGTATTTCAGAAAATTTGAATTATAAGAAGTAAATCATTAACTGTATCAATATACAAGATGCAAATATAGTGGTCGTGAGCATTTTTTTAGCAGAACACTTTCATGGTTTCTTTGCTAAAATGTAAACACAACAGAAAAAACACTTAGCGCTAACCAACTGAGCTGAACAGTAGCATCTAACAGACTCTGTGTTTTAATGTCAGGTGGCACATGGCGGGTCGGAGCGACTGCTCTAGTAAATGCGGTCCAGGTATCCGTACACTGGACGTGCTGTGTATGCGCTACAGACAGAGCAAGAGACAGAGTGAGCGCATGGAGGCCAGAGTCTGCGCAGACCTGGCCAAACCACAAACCCGGGAGGCATGTCACGGTGACTGTCTGCTCAAGAGCTGGCAGTACAGTGCCTGGTCTCAGGTGACGCATAATACAGCTCTTTTTCTGTGTTATACTTAACCCTGAGCTCTAAATAGTAATAATAATTATAATGTTTAAAAAAAATAGATAGATAGACAGACAGACCAATAGAGAAATAAAAACTTTAGTTAACTTAGTAAAAACTTTGAAAAAATAGGTATTAATAAATCTGTTTTATGTATACTGAAGTGGAAGTTATTGGCCGGTTTCACAGACAGGTTTTAGATTAAGCCAGGATTAGGCCATAATGCAATTAGGGCATTTAAGTAATAATAAATGTATTAAATAAATAAATAAATATACAGGCGGGAAAAACTCCAATTGTGTGTATTTGCCTTGCCAAAGATATTGTAGTACAATATAAAACAATATTATAAATAGATTTTAAAAAATACTAAATTGAATCATTACTAATTAACTGGAATTAAGATAAGCAAAAAAGAAAAGAAAAAAACAGCCGAAAGATACATGAACAAACCCCTCTATAAAAATCTTCAGAATACAAATAGGAAAAAAACAAAAAGTTTTGGTGCGTGTAAGCACTTCTGAAGTGGGGGGAAAACTCTTTAATGTATGTATTGTAATTAAAATCTATATATGCAAATAGATAAAGTTTAATAAGAAAATGTGTGTGAATGAAATGAACAAACCCCTCAGTAAAAACCTCGAGGATATAGAGAGGAATAAAACTCTAAATGTTGGTGTGTGTAAGGCCTGCTGAAGTAGGGAAACAACTCTTTAGATATGCACTTGAATTAAAATCTACAGATGCGAATAGAGAAAGTGCAATAATAATATTTGTGTGAATGATATAAAAAAAGACCCACAGTAAAAATAATGTCTATAGTGTCTTGCCTTTATATAATGAAGTGAAGTAAATATATAAAGACCTGTAAATTTGCACTTTATCTTTATGCTGTTTCTCCTGATTATGTGTCATTATGTAATGCAATGCAATGTTATTTGTGGTTACAGTGTTCAAAAAGCTGTGGACACGGTGTCCGGTCACGGCAGGCATACTGTATGAACAATCTGGGTCGCAGGCTGGTGGAGCGAGAGTGTAGTGAGCAGCAGAGAGTCCTGAGTGAACCCTGCAATGACGTGCCCTGTCCCGACTGGAGCGCCAGTGAATGGAGCGAGGTACTGACCATAGCTCTACAAGATGCTAAAATATATGTATATATATTAAAATAAATGTTTTATTTCAGCTAATTGCCAAGGCAAGATTTCTCACTTATTATAATTAATTTAACTTGATGTAAACTAAATTAAACTAAACTAAAACAAGACTATAAAATGTAAAATTGAGAAAAAAACACTATAATTAAAAAAAATGACAAAAACACACAACAAAATGACTGACACTTTAAAATTAAAGTGAAACCAGTGAAAATATAATGAAACATATTAACAAAGTTAGTAATAATTTGCAGCAAAATACAAACTGTACAGTTCTATAAGCAATTCTAAATGCATTAAAAAAATACTAAAGTGAATAAAATAGGCCTAGAATTGAATCATTTTTAATTTGTGAATTTTTTTTTTTAATTGAAACAAATTGTACTTACATGACTAAAAATATATTTCAAGAGTTTGCACTTTTTCAACAATGGTAGCAAAATAAAGCGAGTTTGGCGTGCTGTTGGGGGCGAGCCGGGGGTTCGGGGGGCCAGGCTCGCGGTTGGCTCGAACCCTGCGTGCCCCCCATTAGGAGAGAATGGAGGAGACGGGGAGGGGGAGGGTTTTGCAAAAGCGAGATACTGAAGGGAAGGAATCTGGCTTATTTATAGTGTTTTTTGCTTGTCTGGTTGGCTAACGATATAGGCGGAGATCATTTGCTGATTGCTAATAGCTGGGTTGTGTTTCAACCGCAATTTCTCTCGAAATTGGTTTATAACTACATAAATATTAATAAATAAAAATGACAAGAAACAGAAAAAATCGCTAATTTCTAATATTACCACAAATTGCTGAAACTTTAATATTAAAATGAAAACAGAAAATAGAAAAACATAAATCTGTTTTAAAATATTCACATACATTATAATAGTATATCACTGCTACACAGTATCATTACACACATCATGAAAACTAAAATGTGCAGTTTTTTGTTCCTTTAATTTTTTTTTTAAATTGAACCATATTTAGAACATAACATGAATAATAAATATAAATATAAAACAAGCAAATTATAGTGGCATTTTAAACATTATTTGTTACAAATGCAAAGCCTCAGATTTATTTAAAGTGAAACTTATACTGCTGTATGTGGGAAATGCACTAAACTAATAAACATAGGCCCACGTACGTCTCTGATTCAACACCAATCCAATTATTTATTTATGACATTGATGGCATATATAAGTTGCCTATAAAAAATGTCATTTGTTTTCCGGAAAATACTGTACTTTGAGACTTAAGTACCGCAATCTGACTAACCTACAGTGAATCTTTGTATTTGTTCACATCAGTGTCTGGTGACCTGCGGTAAGGGCGTCAGACACCGACAAGTGCTTTGTATTCTGGGAGATGAGAAGCTGAATGAGCAGCGCTGTGAGACAAACACCAAACCCTCGTCGGTGGGTGGTTGTGAGCTTCCAGAATGTGCGTCCTGGCAGGTCGGAGTCTGGAGTCCGGTGAGAAACAGACACTCGGTTCCTTTCTCATGTCAGTTTTTGTCACTAGATGGTCTGAATGGGAATGATGGTGTTTCAGTGCACGGTGAGCTGTGGCCAGGGCTATCAGATGCGTGCGGTCAGGTGTGTGTCGGGAGCTTACAGTGAGACAGTGGACGACAGGGACTGTAATGCAGCCGCCAGACCTCGAGATAGTCAGGTGAACAAACATGCTCCATCTGCACTAATGCACTAATAAATAAATAAATAACTAAGAACTAAGGCATTTATAACATTACAAAAGATTTACATTTCAAAGAAATTATGTTCTTTTGAACTTTCGATTCATCTGTAAATCTTGAGAAATATACCACAGTTTCAACAAAAATATTGTGCAGCACATCTGTTTAATAATTTAAAAATGTTTCTTGAGCAGCATATTAGGAGGATTTCTGAAGTTTGATTGGACACTAAAGGCTGAAGGAATGATGATAAAAATATGGCTTTGATCACACGAATCGATTACATTTTAACATATATTCACATAGACAACAGCTATTTAAAATTGTAAAAAATATTTTACAATTTTTACTGTATTTTGATCAAATGCAACCTTGGTGAACAGATTTGTTTTGGCTTTTTTCTTTGTAATTTTACTAAATGTTAATGATTCCAAAATGTTTACCAGTAGTGCGTAATGATCAACATCATCTCTTACCTATGAATCTGATGTGTGTGTGTGTGTGCAGGACTGTGAGTTGTCAGCTTGTCCTCGTGCAGCATCAGTTTTTAACACACCCAGACCAGCAGAAGCAGCTCAGAGACACACACAGTGGAGATACGGCTCTTGGACCAGCGTGAGTAACATTTCACATCAAATCATTTTGTCAACAGTTGGTTGACTATTAGTTGATAGACACCCTAGCTGATAGGACCCCCAGCTATATGTCTGGTCTGTGTGTGTGTTTTAGTGCTCGGTGTCGTGTGGCGAGGGCCGGCGGGAGCGCTACGTCAGCTGTAGAGACGCTCAGGGTGGTGTAGCTGAAGAGTCGTCCTGCGCTCATCTTCCTCGTCCTCCAGACTCCTCCGTGTGTTTCAGTGCCTGCGGTCAGTGGAGGGAAGGAGAATGGACTCCAGTGAGTCTGACACACTCATTTTCACAGTCCTTTATTGTCTAGAGCATCCTAAACTGGTATCCTCTAGAGCACTAAAGCAAGTTAAGGAAATAATGCTAGAGTAATGACACTGGCAACATCTCTTAAGCCTTTCAACGTCTCGTCTGACCGTAGATACTGAATCAGGTGAATTTTTCTCAGGCACGCTTAACTTGAACGGTGTCAGACAGAGGCGTCAACAGCATTCATGCATCCAGGTTGTGCTTATTTTCAGGTGTGCAGCATTAGGTTAATTGTGGTGTGTGTTTTTGCTCCAGTGCTCTGTGTCGTGTGGCGTGGGTCACTCCACCCGGCGGGTGGTGTGCATGAGATACCATCATCAGCTGGACGAATCGTTCTGTGACCCAGACGAGCGTCCCAGTGCTGAGCAGGAGTGTGTGGCTGCCCCCTGCCAGTCCTCCTATCACTGGCCTAACAACCAGCCCCACCTGCCCTACGACCCCGGACAGCACAGCTGGAACGTCCCTTCTGCAGAGAACCAGTGGAGGACGGGGCCCTGGGGAGCCGTGAGTGACTCTGCTTCATCTCAACTACATACAGTGTTGGCAGTGGCACATTTCAAGTAACGCGAGTTACGTAATCAGATTACCTTTTTCCAGAGGTGTAAAGTACTTGAGTAAATGTAACTAATTACTGTAGGGATACCACCCTAAAATCCTAATTTTGTCATTAATCACTTATCTGCATTCTGCAGTATGACTTTAGATAAACTAAAAGTTGTTTTTATATTTTTGAACGTCTTCTCCTTAAGGGTTAAATTTTTTTTGTTTTTATGTTTGCTATAAATCAAACTTCTTATATTAAAAACAAAAAAATCAAGCCTTGCTCATATTTAAAATGTAATGCAAAGGTAACTTAACACATTACTTAGCTAAGATACTCTTTAAGGTAACATTATTAGTTTATTTAGTATAATAGTATATATATAATAATTCTAATATTCAAAAGTTTTTTTTTAATCGAAAAAATATTTGTGTTTTGTTTTCAGTTATTTAGTCTTAATAGTTTAATTTTTAATATATAAAATAATTTAAATATTGAATTTTTTTATAAATAATACAAAATTATTGATCTTAGATTTTAGTGTTTTATTTGAAATTATTTAGTGAAAATAGTATAGTTTTTTTTATACAAAATCATTAGAATATATATTTTTTTTATATAAATGTATTATTATTATTATTATTATTGCTGTTATATAAATATTTTTATTCATGTATTCGAAATATTATTTATATTTAAATTATATTTAAATTAAATATATTTATTTATAATCATAACAGCTACCTAAAATTAAACATGACTAAAATATCTACATGTGATCAAATCTGCATATTATGATGCCATTATTACTGCATTGAATGATTGAGTGCGTGATCATTCTTGTTCTCCATCTCACATGTGTTTTGCGAGCGGTACATGTGTGTGTGGATCCTCTTACAAAATCACAGTCTGTTTGTTTTAACCAAACGTTTCATATTTCATGCTCTCTGTCATCTGACTGCAATTTCCTTCATTAGCACATGTGCCCATTAGCTTTGATCCGCTGCTCTGAGCTCTGATGCATGCTGGGATTGGATGAGTTCCAGAGCGTGTGAAGCTTTCATATTGGACTTTATTAGTGTGTTTTTTAAGGATTATATGAAGATAATTCCATGTACTACAGGCTGTAAAGAGAAGTATATTGCTGGAGGAATACAAACTCGTATAGAAAGTCATGTGACATTAACCTCCCGCTGATATATATGTGTGAAATATAACTGCTTTAATGGCTCAACAGGTCATTACTCTATGTTCACAGAGACAGATTCATTACAATATGTTACTCAGTCACTAATGTAATGTGTTTTTCATACAGTGCTTAGAATTAAAGGTCAAATGTATTGGATTGGCATTCAAATATCTTCCTAATGCAAAAAAGTAATTTGATTTGACCCAAAATAAATATTATATTACTATAGGGTTAGGGTTAGGATTATATAAGTGTTTAAAAACTTTTGTATAATATAATATAATATAATATAATATAATATAATATAATATAATATAATATAATATAATATAATATAATAT
>JAUCNO010000585.1:301053-314979 GCA_032353835.1 Enteromius viviparus | reverse complement strand
GTGTAGGACAATACCACATACAGTCTGTACAGTAGAAACACCATTACACCTATGAAGAGTCCCCACAAGGATAGCAAGGCAAAGTGTGTGTGTGTGTGTGTGTGTGTCTCTGTGTGTGTGTGTGTCTGTGTGTGTGACGCTGTGTTCTTGCTGACAGACGCTCCTAAGGACCCCAGCAGGAAAGTGGATGGAGACACACTGATGTTCTCTGAGGTTCAGACGGGCTCCAGCGCTGTTTATCAGTGTAACGCTTCTAACCAGTACGGATACTTACTGTCCAACGCATTCGTCAACGTCCTGGGTGAGAAACTAGAATAAACATATTTATATTTGAAACGAAGCCTGAAGTGTTTACAGCTGTTAAGGTTTGCTTTATTTTGATGACAGCACCGCACTTAAACACTGATTGGTTTGTGGTCTTATTCTCCTGAAACATTGATCAGATATTACATCTAAAGTAAAAGCGTGTGTGTTTGTGTTCCAGCGGAGCCGCCCCGGGTTCTGACGCTGCCTAATATAATCTATCAGGTCATCATGAACAAACCCGCACTGCTGGAGTGTGTGACGTTCGGCTCGCCCGTGCCCTCCATCACATGGTGTGTGTGTGTGTGTGTGTGTGTGACTGTTTACTGGAGCCTTTCATTTTAATTAGCCTTCATTAGAGAAGCGCAGGCCTGATTCTGCTGCAGAGTGTTGTGAGCTGTCTCTCATGATTTACTTGGGCTGTGGAAGTTCTGTACTTCAGGCCAGTTGTTATCAGTCTGTCTGTATATAAACCGCAGTGCATGATGGGACTCTCTCCACCAGGTTCAAGGACAGCCGCTCCAGCCAGCTGGAGGGAAACGCTTATGTGTTCCATGAGAACGGAACGCTGGAGATACACATGTCTCAGCACAGAAACAGCGGGAAATACACCTGCGTGGCCAGGAATAACCTCGGCATCTCCGAGAACCACGTCTACCTGGAGGTCAAAGGTGAGAGCCAGTCCTCCAGACCAGGAACTGCGGGCAGACAAATAGACAAAGACTTAGAATAAAAATAGATCAACTAAAATAATAAAAAACAAAAATGATTTAAATAAATAAAAAAATGCTAATAAAAAAATTAACACACAAAAATACATATAAAAAAGATTTACACAAATCCTAAAAATTAGGATTAAAATAAATAAATATTTTAAAGTGATTTAAATAAATAAATGATACAATATTATTAAACTAATTAAATAAGTAAAACCATCATTAAAATAAATTAATAAATTAATAAATTATAACACATAGCATAATACATTATACAATGTAATTTAAATAAATAAAAACATTTTATAAATTATATATAATACACACATAATTTATAAATTTTTGATGATTTAAATATAGCAATGAATTATTTCAAATGATATAACTAATGATTAAAAATCGTATTAGTAAACATCTAATAAATAGTGTCCAGTACTTTTTAAAAATGTATTTATGTTTTTTATGAAACTCAATCGTACGGTAAAACTCTAATTCTAAAAATATTTCGGTTGCGGATCCTTCTATTTGCGGGTCTAAAGATTGAATTTGTCCGGTGTGAATGATTCTGTGTGAGAGAAAGTATTGTGCTCAGGCTGCACTTTTATAATGAACAGACAAGGATATTGGTCTTAATGGCTCCACTATCCCATCATGCTTCGTGTTTAGAGGCTCCAGGCCTTAGCTTGCATGTTTTTCACTTTTCAAACAGCACTTAAGTGCGTCTCTGAAGAGCACAACAGGAAGTGTATTAAGAGCATTCGGAAAGGTCTAATGAGAGTAAAAGTAAAGAAGTAAAAGTGGTGATGAACACTGTGAGGTTATCAGGGTCCAAGCCTCTGTTCTGACCGTCTCTCTCTCTCCAGAGCCCACGAGGATCCTGAGGCCGCCAGAGTACCGCATGGTCCAGAGGAACCGGGACGTGGTGTTCGAGTGTAAAGCCAAGCACGACCCGTCCCTCATGCCCACCATGACCTGGCTGAAGGACGGCGGAGAGCTGCCTGATGATGAGAGGTCTGATCATCTCATGAGAACACCATCCACCAGAAATCACACTAAATTAGTGTGCTTATAACGTTTATACTTCCCTACTTGTTTTCATAAACTGCGAATATTATAACTAGTATTTAACCAGAAGTGTGGAAAGCACTTGTTCTGTGTGTTTCCTGAATAGAGTGTGAGGTTATGGGTTTGATTTCTAGGAAATGAAACATGCATGACTGATAATAAATAAGCACATATTGATTCAAGAATAATAGCATCTGCCAAATGCAGAAGTGTACCAACATTAATGAATTGTGTTTTCATTTGCATTTATCTTTAATAATTGTGTGGTGTTCAGTCTGTGGGACCTGTTTTCACTTTTTACCAAAAAAAAAAAATGATGCTATCAGTTATTTTATGAACAAATTTTCGATGAGCACCCCCAGGTTCAGTCTGATGACACATGTCCTGTGTCTGATAACAGGTTCAGAGTGGACGTGGACAGTCTGAGCATCACAGACGTCACAGAGAGTGATGCAGGGACGTACACGTGTATCATGAACACCACACTGGACCAGGACTCGGCCAGCGCTCAGCTCACGGTGGTCGGTGAGTGTTTGAGTCATAGTCCTTCTCTAGATTCGTTCTGATAACAGCCATTTATTGACAGAAAAGCCAACGGACATTAATAATTCTAAAAAGAAGAGGAAGAAGAAGATTAAGCTAACTAAATAGATTAAAAAATAAATAAATAAATACATATAAAAATATTTAAATCACAAAAAAATAATTGGTATAAATTAATGAATTAATTAATAACAATTGTTTTAAAATCAGTAAATAAAAGTAAAGTAGATAAAAAACAACTGAACATCTAAATAAGTAAATAAGAATTGATTAAATAATATAATAAAAACAATGGTTTAAATAATAAATGAACAGTTGATAAAAATCAACAATTAAATAATAAAAAACATTTAAAATGCATTAATAAAAATGTAAATAATTAACTGAAAGCAAATAAACATTGACAGAAAAATGCAGTAATTGTCTGTAATTTAATGAATATCTTCCTCACTCCTCTAACCCCTCCCACTCAGAGGCCCCACCCACTCCCGCGGTGATCTACGGTAAATCACATCCCATAATGCCCTGGGCTTGTGTGTGGTGAGGTCCATGGAGCATGTTGTTATGTGATTACATTCATCTGTCTTCTGATTTGTTTGATTTTTAACGTTTGCATGACTCATCACGTGAATGCGCTTTAATTTATGCGTGTGCAGACAGCTGATGATGTCATTACACATGTGCTTGTCTGATCATGTGATCATGAGGTGATGAGCTGATTCATGTTTGTGTTGGCATGCTTTGAAAATCCAGTACTCTTTTCTCTGAGATAAGCCATCTCTATAAAAATTCAGTAAATTTACAGTACCTAGCCGTCTTTCTTTTGGATAAACCCATTTGAGTCTGGTCTTCGTGCTCAGATACTGCTCTTTTAGGAGTAGTGACTCTAGTGCCCTCATCCTTCTGCTCCTCTGATCCGAGTGAAGCTTTTTATATTATGCTATCTTAACTCTCTGTTATTGGCAGATCTTGTTTCCAGCGGTGTACCTCAGGGTTCGGTTCTCGGCCCACTTCTGTTTCGTATCTATATTCTTCCACATGGTCAGATCACTCAGCCTCATGGTCTGAACCTCCATATTTATGCTAATGATGCACAGATCTATCTTACTGTACAGTCCAATTCTGTTTTTCCTCCCATTTTCATCACTTCCTGCCTATGAGAGCTCAAACCATGGAAGCTGTTAAAACTGAATGCTGACGAAACAGAAATCCTTTTAGTAAGCCCTAAATGACATTCAGATAACAATGATTAAATTCTTCACCCATTGTGGGAATCCTGGGTATTATTTAATTACAAATTGTGCTTCGAATGCCACGTCTGGCATTCTGTTAAATCTTGTTTTTCTACCTTTGTTAAATTGTTTGGATATGAACTTTGTCATAAGATGCTGAAACTGTTATTCATGCTGTAATCTTGCATCGGAGCTATTGTACAGTAACTCTTTGTTTTCTAAAGTCCTTAATTGCTCGAAGCTAGTTTAAAACTGGTGCCCTAACATTGAAGAAGAGATCAGTTCATATCACTCCCTTCCCTTCCGTAGCACTGCACCTATTCTTTCTCATCCTAGTTTTTAAGCCTACACTTCATGTTTAGCAGAATCAATACACAGTTCTGAGAATTAGTTTGAAGTATAATCAGATGTTGGAAAGGTGTTCAGCATTTCTTCTGACAGTATGCTTTATTGATGTTAAATGATCGCTGTCTGACTGCATGTTCACAGTGTTGTCTTGATTATAGAACTATATTATTTGTTTTATGTAAAGTATTCTTGGGTTCTCAAAGGTAATGTAGAAATAATATATTGTTATTCATTAGTGGTATTTAATTCTACAGAGCAGCCAGGAGCGCCGACCGATCTGGAGCTGACGGATCCGGGAGCGAGAAGTGTTCAGCTTACCTGGACACCTGGAGATGAACGCAACAGCCCTATCAAGAGTACGACACACACACACACACACACACACACACACACACATTCATGCTCTTAAAGATCTCCAGATTTCTGTCGGGTGTGTGGATCTGAAGACCCTGTGTGTCATGTCAGGGTTCCTGATCCAGTATGAGGACGCTCTCCACCAGAACGGCGTGTGGCACAATCTGACGGAGGTTCCTGGAACCAAGACCACGGCTCACCTGAAGCTCTCTCCGTACGTCCACTACAGCTTCAGAGTGCTGGCGCTCAATGATGTGGGCTTCAGTCGTCCCAGCGTGTCCTCTCGTCAGTACAGGACCAGCCCCGCAGGTACGACACACACCTGCTCACGCTCACGCTAGTGTTCATCCGCTCGCCTCTAACACCTCTCTAATGCCTACAGCTCCTGACGAGAACCCCACTGAGGTCAAAGGTCACGGCACCGAGCACAATAACCTGGTCATCACATGGAAGGTGAGATGCTGATTGTTCATAAACACCTCATATGATGACATAAACGATGTTAACCCAGTAGCACTATGAATCCCTTTTTTTTCTTACATTCAGTTTCTTGAATTCATTTTGTTGAAATAAATTTTTTTTTATTTAATTGAAATCATGATTTAACTTTATTAATAGTTTATTAATAGCACTTTATCATAACACAGAATACACTATTAGGGTCTTCTGATTGTGTGTTTGTGCCGGGCAGCCGCTGACTCCTCTCCAGGCCAATGGTCCAGGGCTGCAGTATAAGGTCATGTGGCGTCAGCAGGACATGGAGAAGGACTGGACGTCAGTCAGCGTGGCTAACGTCTCTAAGTTCGTTGTGTCGGGGACGCCCACGTTTGTGCCGTACGAGATGTCGGTTCAGGCGGTGAATGATTACGGCCCTGGACCCAAACCCAGCGTTGTGATTGGATACTCCGGAGAGGACTGTGAGTGATGCTTTCAGCAGTTCACACACCTTCATATGCTTGTCTAGTCAAACGCTGCTAATCCCAGAATGCACCTGTGCAGTTCCGTCAGCAGCTCCGGGAGACGTGCGGGTCCTGGTGCTGAACAGCTCACTGGCTGAAGTGCGCTGGAGCCGCGTTTCGCCCGAATCCGTGCGCGGGAGGCTGCAGGGCTATAAGGTACAGCTTCCTGTGATTCAGATACTCTCCATTAATCACTGATATTCACCATTATGGACATGACACTTTTTGTTCAAATGTAAATAAAATATGAGACATATTTTTTTCCACAATGGTACATCGTCTTATTATCTTCTGGGAGACGTCTATGTCATTTCTAATCAAGAAAAAACCTGCTGGTTGTACAAAAGTAACTTTCAGTCAGTATGAATAATTTTGGGCTGGACTGAATATAACTGACTTTTTCAAATTCATTGAATAATCATTTCAGTATTGATCAAAATAATCATGATTGTGATTTTGGTGGTAACTGAGCAGTGGTAGTTCACATCTACACCAGGTTAACATGAAGGTGGATGGTAGAAAGCCTTTAACAGAGGGTGAACTGTTGTCGGTGTGCAGGTGCATTACTATCGTGAGCGCAGTTTACACCGACACAACTCTCATCACGGCAAACAGAGGACGGAGATCTTCAGCCCTAACAAAACCGGCGGGAAACTGCCTGACCTGCAGCCCTACAGCGTCTACAGCCTGCATGTGACGGCCTTCAACAGCCGAGGAGACGGTCCCTCCAGCCCCTCCCAGCGCTTCGAGACGCCCGAGGGCGGTAAGAGCAGAGGACACATACTCTTCCATTCATTCAATCCTTTCCCAGAGGCATTCTGAGCTTTATAAAGGCAACCTTTCATGCATGTGTGCCCATTCATTTACATTTGAGTTTTTGTTTAATACGTGTAATAAGACTAAGATGTTGAAGGACTGTTAGCTGACAGTCTGATAAAAATAATCTTTCTGCTGGGGCTGCTCAGAATCTGAAGTGGCATTTAGATGGATCTTAAGACACCATGAATAATGTTCTAAATATAATCTACAGAAAATATTGAAAAAACTATTATATGAAATATGAAACTAAAAACAAGTCACCTTTTAATGAGTGAGTCACTGATTGATTGATTGATTCAAATGATTCATTCAAAATGAATGAGTCACTGAGTCATTCACTGTTTCAAGGTTATGGGTTCAAGAAGCAAACATCTCTGTGTTGACTGGAGATGCAAACCTTTAGTTTGGAACAAAAACATGAAATTGACATTTTGTGTTTAAAAGGTTTAAAAAATTATTTATTTTTTAGCTTACACTAAGGATATGTATTCATCTATTTATTTATTAATAATATACCACTGCACTGCAAAAAATTGATTAAAAAAATGATCTGCCAGTGTAGTTGCTTATTTAGTAAAAGTATCTTTATTTAAGTAGTTTTTGATATTTTGACTAGAAACAAGAGGCAAATACTAAGTAAGATAAGAATAGATAAGAAAGCAGAAGGCTCCGCAGGTGATATAATACAGATCATATGTGTCTGTGTTCCAGTTCCAGGCGTGCCGTCCTTCTTCAAGGTTTCTGCTTTAGATCTGGACTCTCTGACGCTGGAGTGGGGTCCACCTCACGAGAGGAACGGCCGTCTGTCCGGATACACCTTCAAATATCAGAGCGGTGAGAGACCTGTGCAGCATCACCAGACTTTACTGTTCACACCAGCTGCCTGCAGATCAGAACACTAGTGTAGATCTGATGATGCTTCCACAGCATCACAACATCGACCTCCATCAAGAGTTGAGAGAATTTTAGTGCGAGAACTTTTTTTGAAAGTTGCATTAATTTTGACCTACACGCACTGAAGATAGTAGACACGGTAGTCTAAGCAATGAAAGGTTTTACACTGCATCACTTTGGGTTAAAATAATTGCTCTGGAAGTGATTCCAGTGGTGGAGTACGTGTATGTTTCAGTGTTCATGTTACTCAAGTCAGTTTGAAGTAGCGAACAGAACAATGGTTTGTTTGGGTAAATAACACGACCCTGCCCCTCCGTCTCCAGTCGACAGCAGAAATGATCTGGGTCTGCTGGAGGAGCTGGACCTGCCGTCCAATCAGAGCAGCTTCACGCTGCACAACCTCCCGCACAGCACACGCTACAAGTTCTACATCAGCGCCAGAACACAGAGAGGAGCCGGTCCGGCGCTCACCGAGGAGGCCGTCACCATCCTAGACAGAGGTACGTTCACTAGATAGGCTGCACGGCTGGTTCTGCAGGGGTTTACGTGTTTCCTGTCTGATGTGTGTGGATCTGTGTCAGACAGAAGAATCTCATCACACCAGCTTTGTGTCGTCTGTATTCATAATGTTCAGATGTGAACTATATATCAGCTGTTATGGAGTGAATGGCAGCACTGTGTTGGTTTAGACGTGAGCAGCACAGTGTCTCACGCTGAGAGTTTAACAGTGTGCTGGTAATGCTTCATTTTCACTTCAGCACAACAGATGATAACAGCGTTTCAGTAGATTAGTAATGAGACACGTCTCGCTGCTGTTTTCTGCCACAATAACAGCCTGATGGTTTAACACCTGCTAGTGAAGGAATAAGTCATATAACGTATGTATTTACTATGAAATTTCATTTTTTGTTACAGTGCGATTGTATTACAATTGTCATTCATTTCTGTCTTGCAGATGATGACAGAACAACGATAATAATACTGGTTATCATTAGAGCGTTATATTTGCTGAATGAAATCCAGTACTTGTTTCTTACTGGTTTTGAGGGTGTTTCTCTCTTTCTCTTCTGACCAGCAGAAAAACACATGATTCCTCTCTGAATCTGAGCCGATGACGGCTGTTCCATCAGTTCTCAGCAGATCTTCAGATGCATGACATGATTTGAGCTCACAGTTATGGCAAACATGCCTCGGGTGTTTTACTACAGTACATCCAAACACAGATCACACAGAGAAGGACACACTTTCTGAAACAAAATGACATTTTTTGACATTAAATGGAGTATTTGTGTTTATTTTCCACTCCATTATTTGACTTCCTGTACTGTAAGACCCAGTTTCACAGACAGGAGGATGAGGTCATAGTTCAGTCAGGAAAGTTAAGGCTAATTCATATACGTAATTTGAAAGATTTTCATTCTTATTTTGTGAGAATAACTACGCAATATTTTTAAACTCTGCATCATCAAATTAATCCATATTAGGCTTCTTTTAATTTTTTCTCAAGATGAAGGACTGTGATGTTAATATATTAAAACAGCTTGGCTTCCAGAAACTTCCCGTCTCACTGAATCCTGTGAGGAACACTGTTCAGTGTGTGTCTTCCTGATCCGGCTCAGATTGAAAGTTTTTATAAACACGCTTCTTCTCTCCTACAGTAGTGACATCATCACTAGCTCCGCCTCCACGCGCTCACGTCACGTGTTATTCCGCTGCTCTCATTGACCCTCGGTGATGTGGAGGTCAGAGGTCACAGTGATGGGCTGATGATGTCTCTCTCTCTCTCTCAGCGCCGCCGGTCGCTCCAGCGTTTGGGAACGTGAGCTCATCCGTGAGCGAGGACGGAGCGCTCATCAGTTGGGAATACTGGGGCCCCGAGAGACACCTTTATGTTGAATATATTATAGACAAGAGTAAGAATCCTGCATGGATGATGATGAACGTACACATTCCCATGAGTAGAGCTCATGTAGTAACTAATACACAGTCACCTACCCCGCTAAACAGGTTAACCTCCGCGCTAGTTAGTGCTGGTTAGTCTGTTCAGCGGGGTACACTCGTCTTGTTTTCCAGTACACACATCTTCAGCTTCTATCACTCCATAGTTATATCAACAAACACATTTTTACTATGATTTAAGAATAAACTCTTATGGATCAGTGTAAATTTATTATTAATAAAACTGTCCGAATATAGAGAAATTATATATATGTATTATATATATATATGTATTCATTTCAGAATAAAAAATAGAACTCAATAAAGTAAGGGCAAGGGTTTATCCTGCAGTCTCTCAGCTTCTGGAGCAGAACGGCTTTGACTCAGATATATATATTTCTGACCTCACTGCCAGATATAGTTTTCCTGGTTGAAGTATAAACACACTTCTTAACAGCTGATGTCACTGAACGTGTGTCACACACTGGAGAACAGGACACGTGACTGAGGAGGAAGTGTTTGCTGTAGATAGAGGAGAGCTGTAGTCAGAATTAACTCCAGACTGACCGCAGGTGTCTAGAGATAACTCACCCGTGTTTGACTGTAAGGACGCTGAAGTGCTTCCTGTTGTGCTGGAAACCCTCAGGTGATGAAGACTGGCACAAAGAGAAGGTCAACGGCTCTCAGTTCCACGTTCTTAAGGGTTTGAAGAGAGGTTTGGCGTACAAGGTGCGTGTGGTGGCCCGGGGTCATGACGACCGAGCGCTCCATCACTCTGAGGAGCTGCTGGTTAAGGTCCCAGGTGAGGCTTCATCTCAGCCTCAAGGCCTTGTGGGATATTTGAGGGCCGTGATGCATGCCGGTCATGTTGAGATGTTGAAGCACGTCTGTGTGTCCTGCACGAGTCCGTCTGTGCTCGTAATGTGGCTCGATCGGCGTGATTGTGTCCCAAAGCACATGTGATTTTCTTCTTCTGTGTTTCCAGTACAAGTATCTCAACATTCTAACATTTACTGTTAAGATATTTCATATTATTTTCAGTTTATTCTTTAATCATAAACTCACTGCGTTGTGTCTGGTGTAGGTTCAGATGGTTGTACTGGAGCAGGTGTATGTGTGTTTGTTGATGGCGTCTGGTCTTCTGTTTAAAGTTCAGCACATACTGTACATCACATGCTCTTCCTCCTCCTCCTCTTCCTCAGCGATGGTGAGTCCGCAGGTGGACATCGCCACTCAGGGCTGGTTCATCGGTCTGATGTCGGCCATCGCTCTGCTCATCCTCATCCTGCTCATCATCTGCTTTATCAAGAGGAACAAGGGCGGGAAATATCCAGGTGAACCCTGATGCACTCTATCCTTATACTTTCACTTCCATTTCTTGTAGTGCTTTTATCAATCTGTGTTGTTTTGTTGTGATTTTATTTTTATTATTTTACTACAATAACACTTTAAAAGAAGCAGAAAGCGATGTGAGCCCTGCTGAGATCAGACAGACTGAGATCAGACAGAAACTCAGGATTCTTTGTAGGATTTTTAAACTAGGAATTTTATGGATTTCACTTGTTCTTTATCCCACTGGAAGACATGTGTTTCTTGTTTTAATCATTCACTCTGGATGTGGATGTGTTTTTGCTCTGGAGCGTGTTTCTGAAGTGTGTGGAGTGAGTGTGTTTCTGGAGCGTGTGGAGGGACTGTGTTTCTAGAGCGTGTTTCTGGAGCGTGTGGAGGGAGCGTGTTTCTGGAGTGTGTTTCTGGAGCGTGTGGAGGGAGCGTGTTTCTGGAGCGTGTGGAGGGAGTGTGTTTCTGGAGCGTGTGGAGGGAGTGTGTTTCTGGAGCGTGTTTCTGGAGCGTGTGGAGGGAGTGTGTTTCTGGAGTGTGTTTCTGGAGCGTGTTTCTGGAGCGTGTGGAGGGTGCAGGTGATGTTTCGTGATAAGTGCCGCCGTGTGACTCTGATGTTTCTCTCAGTTAAAGAGAAGGAAGACGCTCACGGAGACCCGGAGATCCAGCCCATGAAGGAGGACGATATCACGTTTGGAGAGTACAGGTGAGAGAGCTGTGGCCTGACCCTTGACCTCTGACCCCTCAGGAGCCTGACGCCATGATGACACCTTCCTCTCCTCCTCTGACGGATCTGATCCCGTCTGCTGTGGATCAGGGAACTGTCTCAGAATCTTCTTCCTGGATCCAGAATAATCAGCAGATGAACTGAAGCTGCTGGTTTGATGTTTTAAAGTCTCTTCCTGTGGTATTCTGCACGTGTGCCGGAGACAGACGCACTTTACTCCTGGATAGCAATATTCTTTTCTATTCCCTGCTTTATTAAATCATTTCCTTTTTATACGCTGATGTTGGACATTATTGCAGATGTTGAGCGTTCAGTGTTCATCAGAACTTCACTCCACACAGAAATATTTACAATAAATATTCAGAATTGACTATAGATACTATTAATGTATGGCAGATGTTAATTCTGATGTGAGAGCGGATCACAGGATGTGTGATTCCTGATTCTAAAGTGATCTGAATGAACACACACTCATCAGAACACAGCTCTGAGTCACGTCTGCTGCGGTAAGAGCGCTCCGGAGTCGTTTGGATGAATGTGGGAAGGTAAGCGGGAATCTGCATGAGAGAGGAGAAAAACACAAGCATTCCAGGATCACACTTCACGTGAAGCGCTAACACACGCCATCGCCAGACGGGCCGTTCACCTGAACACGTCTGTCCCGTCCCTTACTGTTTATCTCTAAACATGTTCTAGATGCTGTAACACATGCTCATCAATGTCAATTCCTAAACAGTGGACCAATCAGAAGACCAAGCGTTTACTGTAGCCAGTTGGCATGGCGACTGTCTTATTTCCCATCATTATCTCCAGACCCTCACAGACGTGTTCTGAGAGAACGGCTCTGTCAGTCCCAGTCAGTGCTTTCAGACCTTTTTATGTACGGGACGTTATACAGGATTTATTTTTGTATATTATTTATTATTATTATTATTATTATTACTTTCAAAATATATAAAAGTACAACAAATATACAGTTATTTATGATTGATTTATGCATCAACAAATTCAGAACAACAACAAAAATCCATAATAATAATAATACTAATATTAATAATGTAACACTGCAGGGGTTTCATGGGAAGTGTGGCGGCACCCATCCATGACTCATGTATGATTTGCAGGTCTTCTCCATGCGTCTGTGATCGTGAAGCACCAGCGGAAGGAGATCAGGTTCAGCTGGTGCTTCAGGAATCAGGCTGATGTTTGAATCACGGTCATCTTCACGCTTCAGATGTTCAGATACTGATCGCGCTTCATTCCTCTGATAGTTTCCCATGATGCTTTATTGCTTGTCTGGAGGTTTTGTCCCTCATCCTGTCACATGATTGTGATGGCCATGTGATGCTGACCCTGCATGTGTGTGCCATCCATCTTTGATTTGCTTCATGATTCATCTGCATGTGGTTTTCTCCTAGTGACGAGGACCATAAACCGCTCAAAGGGAGCCGAACGCCGTCCAGCGGAACTGTTAAACGCGACGGCAGTGACGACAGTTTAGTCGACTATGGAGACTCCGGAGACACGCAGTTCAACGAGGACGGCTCGTTTATCGGACAGTATAGCGGGAGGTCGGATAGAGACGCCACTCACGACAGCTCCGAGCCGCCGTCTCCGGTCAACGCCATGAACTCGTTCGTCTGACGCGTTTACTAGACACTAAACCAGCGGTCTCAGAGGAGCTGTGTTCACTATAGCACACATCTACTGCTGCAGGACGCTCTCTTATGCAATCATCTACTCTAGAAACTTTTCATTCATGGTTTTGATCTCTAGCTCCCCCGAACTGAAGGTGTGCTCTCACAGTTCATCTGAGATCAGGAGGAGAGTGTGTCTTCATCAGATCTGGAGAAATGTGTCTCAGTAATGGAAGTGAATGGGTGCCGTCAGAATGAGAGTCTGATAAAAACATCTGCTCACCCTGATCTCAGAGGACCTGAGTGTTGGTCATGTGATGACGCAGCTGATGTATCCATGCATGATGATGATTTCCTCTTCCTCTCAGAGATTCTGGTTCTGAGTATTTCTGGGTGTTTAAGACTCACACACTCCTGTAGATGCATCCAGGTGCTTCCAGAGCATCGTCTTGACCCGCAGGTGAACCCGTGCAGTTTCCATAGCAACCACCCTGAGCTGCTGACAGGAAGCTGATCTTCAGTGTAAATATGAGTTCATACGCTCGTGCAGGATCATCGTCAGGCCAGTCAGAAATATCTAGACTAGAGTTCATCACACGGCTCATATTTCATCCCAAAATCAACAGAAGAATCTTTGAAGTTATATTTGACATGATCTACATGAAGCTTGTTTTTAGGATCTTTATTTAATTCACTCTATTTACACTTTGCCTCTTTTGTAAATCTGCTTGTCAGAATGAACAGTGTGTGTGTGTGTGTGTGTGTGTGTGTGTGTGTGTGTGTGAAAGATTTTTATGCTTTTTTCATAACTTGCATCAAGTTTGAATTTGAAATGCTAAATGTTTTTGTTTTGTAAAGATATTTTGTTACTGTAAATAAAGCGAGAGTGTGTGTGGCTTGAGAACTGAAGTGCAGGTCAGGAGTGAATGTGTGTGTGTGTGTGTGTGTGTGTGTGTGTGTGTGTGTGTGAGAGAGAGTACAGGTTTTTATATCCTCGTGGGGACCAATTGTCCCCACAAAGATAGGAATACTAGTAAATTTTGACCTCGTGGG
>JAUCNO010000585.1:274597-294808 GCA_032353835.1 Enteromius viviparus | reverse complement strand
GCTGAAGGGGTTGCAGGCACTCCGCTTTGCGTCGTGCCTAACAACGCCCTTCAGCCGTGATTTATTCACGATACAGCGAGGCCTCTCGTACCTTATTGCTTAAGTAAAACATGTTTAGTTATAATTAAGATAGCCTAAGTGGCATACCAAGAATATTATTTTTTGGCGGGGCTGGGTAAAGTGAGCGCGCACTCGTAGTAGTATGTAGACTTTATTATCGCAATATTTCGACTTTAATCTATTTGGTTTCCTTTATTTTAAAGCCGCTGATATTGATATTCCCGGCGCTTTAAGGGTTAAGAAACAGCTGTGGAGCAGTGGTGACGTAACACACGCCAGCGCAGGTTCGTTGCCGTGGAGACTGTTTTGAAGGCGTGTACTGTTATGTGCTGACTGTAAATGGATTCATAAAGAGAAACGGAGGAGAAACGAAACCAGACCGACAACATGAGAGAGACCGAACACAAGCAGTCCGCTGGAGTTCTTCTGAAGCGCTGTCTGATCGGCCTGATCGTGTGTTTGACGAGGCCACTCACGTGGCTCTTCCGGTGGATCTCGAGCGGTGAGGTCACGCGCTTCTTCTTCATATTCAATTGAAACAACGCTGTGTTTGTGTCGACGGATAAAAGCCTGTTGTTCGTGTTGTTTCGCCACAGTGCTGCTAACTATAGAGACACAAAATCACAACTTCCGCCCGAACACTGTGCTGTCAGTGTGCTGTCAGGCGTGTTGTTGTGGATGAACTGGTTGTTTAGTGAGGTGCTGCATGTCTTTAACAGGTAACGTTAACGTCATGATACGCGGTGATGATGAAGAGACACCTGTGTTTTTTGACCTGGAGACCACCGGACTGGGTAATGCTACTTCGCTATAATCTTTATTATATAGTAATTGTGTATAATAACCATAACTAATAGCTGCATATATTAACTGTAGTATTGTTTTTTAGAAGCACAAATAATATAGACAACACTAAAATATTGAAATACTCTAGGATTTATATATATAAAATTAAATTATTTTTAATATCTATGATATTTTAACATAACATTTTGGTAGGGAAAAATTATTTTTTTTTAGAAATGTAGTGCATTTAATTCTACAGTGACATTATTTTTAAGTCAGAATTTAAACGGTTAACTGAAAACATTATTTTTAAAAACACAATGTTATTTCACACTAAAATATTGTGTTTTAAACAAATAACATTTTTTATTAATTGGATAAAAAAATATATGTATATTTAAAAAAAAGACAATGTATGTTATTCTACTGTACATGAGCACAAGCAGCAGAGGTGTATTTGTAGAAATAGACTACAATACATTGTACGGGTCAAAATTATTTGTTATTATTATTATTAATATTATATTATTATTAATATTATTTGTTTTTATGCCAAAAATCAGTAGAATACTATGTAAAGATCATGTTCCATGAAGATATTTAATACATTTCCTCCCGTAAATATATCATAACATGTTTGATTAGAAATATGCATTGCTAAGAACTTCATTTGGACAACTTTAAAGAAGATTTTCTCAATTTTTTGCACCCTCAGATTTTCAGATAGTTGTATCTATATTGTATGTATGTGCTAATAAACCATAAATCATATAAAAGCTGAAGCTTTCCATTGATGTGTAAATCTCAGTTTCATCAGATGTACTCTGGTTTTGTGCTGCAGGGTTATATAGTGTGTGTGTGTGTGTGTGTATATATAGATATACAGTATATATATTTTAAAACAAGGTCACAGAAGTCCATCTGTAAGTGTGAACCTCATCTCAAGTGTGTTCTCCACAGACACATCAGCGTGTGATATTGTGCAGCTGTCGGCAGTCAGCAGGGACCAGACGTTTAACGTCTATCTGCTACCGCGCTGCCCAATAACGGACGGGGCGTCTCGGGTCACCGGGCTGACTCTGGATGGCCCTCAGCTGCTCTTCAGGGGCTGCCCGGTCCAGACCGTCCCTCACAGACGGGCTCTAAGCGACTTCATCCTCTTCCTCCGGAGCTTCCCCAGGCCCTTTCTGGTGGGTCACAACAGCAGGCGCTTCGACTGGCCCATTCTGACCCGGGTCCTGGCCCAGTTCCAGCTGCTGGAGGAGTTTGAAGGGGTCGTGTCCGGCTGTGTGGACACTCTGGGGCTCAGCAGGAACATGTTCCAGCTGCCCAGATATTCGCAGGAGTTCCTGGTCCAGCACTTCCTGCAGCAGACGTACAGCGCTCACGACGCTCGAGAAGACGTCCGGACCCTACAGGAGCTCTACAGAGTCTGGGACCCTTCTGAGGAGCTTGTGAGGAGGCACAAGACTCATACACAACTCATCAAGCTGCACTGAAACCAACTATTCACAAATACTGCATATATGTACAGTCAAACCTAAAATAATTCAGACACCAGATACCTTTTTTACTATCGGGTGCTGGACACTATTATGCTTACTATTATTAGGCTAACATCAACTATAAACTGTTACATATTACACCCAAAAATCATGATCACTTTAGCTGAGCATGTCTTCCTCAAGTGTTTTCACACAGACTGAACTAAACGAAGGGTTGCTGGTGATTGGTTGAGCTGGTAATATATCTAATTGATCTAATACCAGAAATCCATTACAAGCCTATAAGCTGCGTGATATTATGATGACACAGTTTAACTCTGAACTATAGCAAATATGACATCAAGTGAGAAATATTAATGGTGTCAGAATAAACTTTGGTTTGACTGTGTATATATATATATTAGAGTATAGTGCCTTCGTGAATGCAATCATTTTACAACAAAAACATATTTTTAAGCTGATGCAACTCTGCAGTAACTCGGTTATCAATAACGGCTCATATCAATTTTATCTCAGTTTTCCTAAAGATATCAAAGTATTGAGGTGCAATAGGTTTTCCTGTGCAATGTTTACATTATTTTCTGAGTTCACTGACAAAGCCGTCCCTAAATAATGGCAGAATATTTGAGAGAGAAAAAAAAAAAGCTTTCGTTTCTTTTAAGTGTCATGTGTTTCAGTTTAATTTCTGTTTTAGTCTAAAATCAGGTTTTGGTTTTTAGAGCCGGTTTTACTTCCCCTCAGGTGTCAGAATATACAGAACTAATCATTTCATTTCTACATTGTTTCATGCTTACATTATGTATATTACTGTACCATCAAAATATATATTCTATAATGCCTAAGTGTCTTGTTTTTTTAGTTATGTTCTTAATTAGTTGCATTTGTTTTGTAATACTACTAAAACTGTATAAAATATATATGCTATACAAACACACACACACACACACACACATATATATATATATACAAGTTATTTTTATGTATATTTTTAAGGTGTGTACTTAAAACAAAATGCTAAATAAAAAAAATTCATTCGGTAACAATTGAAGATATATTCATGTTTTTAACTAGAATTACATGCATTATATTAAATAAAAAAAAAATATGTAAATAAATAAATAAAAATTCTTAACCACAAATAAACTAATTATTTACAGCTCATGAAATTATTTAAAAATCCATGTAATAAAATATACACACAACACAATGTCCAAATGTTTTGGTTAATGTCTTTATTTAATATTAAATGTTTTAAGCTTAATTATGATTTAAGCCAAAATTATGTATATTTTTCCCATTTTGAAGCATATCTGCATGCTGGTGGCAGCTAGGCCTCGAGAAAGATGAAGAATATCACATTTTCAAATTTTACTTTAATAAAATTTTGCACAAAGCCTGTAAAGTTGATGGGGATGGATGTGCATCACAAAACACTCAATATTAACACTTAACCCAAAGAAATATTCAGCCGCTAGAGAAACAGGAAGAAAAGGTTAGAGTGGATGTATCCTGGAGAAAGACCCGGAAGAGTCCTGCTGATTCTGATGAATATTCCCGCTTCTGCCGATCTTTAATTCTCAATAGTACAGAGCACAAACATTGTAAAAGTCCAAATATGAAGCGTTTTCTGTGCTTCATTCGGCCATCTCCACGTCTTCTGCCAGCTTCTGGACCATCTTGTCCTCCAGCTGTTTGGCTTGACCTGAAGAGAGAGGTCAGGTGTGAGAACAGGAAACTTTGGGAAGGATGTGCTGAGGTCAAAGCACGCGGGTTACCTGCGTGAGGAGCTCTGATGAGGTGAATGTTCTTCTTGACTTCAATGATATCTGCTGCCTTCTCCAGCTCTTTGCCCTTCTTCAGTCTGAGGAGATATGGACACGTTCATGTTAACAATGGGGACTAGAACTAATACAAACTAAAAAAAAATAAATTTCTTTTTATTTTAAATGATTAAAAATTATTTAAAAAAAAATAATTAAAAAAAAACTACATAATATTTTTCTTAGATAAAACTACATAAAATATAATAAAACTAATCTAAATAAAACTGAATGGAAATGAGAAATGTTGCTTTGAGAACTGACTTAAGTATTTGTGTATTAAAAGATGAAAAATAGAAACTATGAAATTAGAAACTATGAAAAATGATATATGGAAATTATATTTCACAAGTATATGAAAATTAAAAACAACAACAAATCAATAACAAAAGACAAAAATACACACAAAGTATTGAGTCCAAATTTAAATGGAAAGAGACAAAAAATAAGATTTTAAAAACTCTGTATAAAATTTGGCTAAACTTTAAAAATTAAAAGTACTTAATTTAAAAAAGTTTTTCAACTATTCACCTAAAACACACAGATAGATGAAAAATATTTATTAAAAAAAATAAATAAATAAAAAGAGTTACTTAAATCCGCAAAAACTAAAACTAGAATTAAAAGTAAAACAGAAAACCTTAATTAAAAAAATAGACTATTTACAAGAACTGATACAGTATCTCGACGCTAATAAAATATGACTCCGCCGGCTGAACTTTGACCTGTTCAGTCACGATGAGATAATGAGGAGGATCAATTACATGAGTCTGAAACCACAGAAGTATGAGTAAAGCACAGCAAAAGAGTCACCTGTTCATGATGAAGCGCGCCTGACGCTTGTTTTTGATGGATTCAACCTTCTTCATCGCCTCCACTGTTCAACACAAACACAGCAGTCAGAGAGTGTGTGAGAGAGACAGAAAGTGTGTGTTTATGTGTGTACACACTCACCGGTCTTGCTCCAGAGCTCTCTGTTGTATTTGACAGGAATATTTCTGCGCTTCTCAAACTCCAGTGAGTTATCCTGACAAACACAAGCAGTATTATTTGATGAATGAACGGCTGAATGTGTGTGTGTGTTGGGATTTGTGGTGTATGAGGACACGTGTATAATGACATGTGTAAAACAACACTTCCTGTGTCCCCGTAAAACAAAAGGCTTAAAAAAACATACAAAACAATGTTTGATGAAAATCTAAAAGTGTGTTGTGTTTCCTATAAAGGGTAGGTTTAGGTGTAGGGTCAGTGTAGGACAATACCCCATACACTCTGTACAGTAGAAACACCATTACACCTATGGAGAGCCCCAGAAACCAACATTAGTGTGTGTGAGCGTCTCTCACCACTGTCAGCTCTTTGCCTGCTGATTTCCTGAACGCTTTGGTCCATCTGGTCTTTCTTGGGTTTCGCTTCTTCTTGAAGTTTCTGTGGCATTTGGACCGACAGAACCTGAAAACCTTCACCACACACACACATACACACCTGTCAGGATTCACAATGATATAGAACACAAACTAACAGGTTTGGTACGATGACATCACCCATAAAACACATTCTGCAGCGGTCATGATTTCAACACACTACTTCTGGAATACAGCGTCATAATTCCATGACATTAATATTTGTTTTACAGGGATTTTATATTGTTTGTTTGTGTTAACATGTAACACTGTTTCTATTAAATTAGGCTATATATATACACAAAATTATATTTTTTGTTCTTTTATCCCAAAAATCACTAGGATATTAAGATCATGCTACATGAAGATATTTTGTAATTTCCCTACCATAAATATATTAAAAAACTACATTTTTGAATTTTGATTAGTAACGTACATTGCTCAGAACTTTATTTGAACAACTTTAAAGGCTATTTTCTCACTATCTCCCTCAGATTCTCACATCTCAGACAAATATCGTCCTATCCTAACAAACCAGACATCATACACACACATTATATATACAGTAACATAACGTTATTACATTATAAATATATAAAGATAGTAGATTTAAAAACATGCTATTACTGTGTGTGTGTGTGTGTGTGTGTATATATATATATATATATATATATATATATATGCGTGTAAGGGATAATGTAGCCCACGACCGCCCACCACATGAACACACACAGTAATAGCTTGTTTATATCTGTAACGTTACTTTACTATTATGGCTTTACATAAACGCTGTAAAGTGACGTCACGTGTGTACCAGACAGTTTCTGTCGATATTTACTCCGGTAAGGTTACTATTGGGAGCGATCAGAACACACACTAATATGACACTGCTTCAGTAGCAGCAGTGTTTCTCTCTTCATAAAGCGCTGATGTTGAGAGCAGTGTTCGGATATAAACACGCTCGCGCTTCGTGGCACGAGACCTCACCTTACAGTCGTTCCGGACAAACATCATCCCGTGTCCCGGGTACACCGGTGCCGAGCAGAAATAACACTTCTCGATGCGCATTTTCAACGATTATTATGATTTCACTCGCACATGTGTCGCTGCGCTGCGAACACAGGCGAAAAAAGAGAGCGCGCGTTTCCGCTTCCGCCACATGACGTCATCACGCAGACCATAGGCTGTGTCGCCGCCGAGAGGCGCGGAGAGTCATTACCGGACACGGTACACTCGCGCTTACTTGTAAGTCAAAAATTAAACTGAAACCGAACCAAGGTATTGAATATTTATAAAAATAAATATTTGTAAATTAAATAATATAGACATTCATATTTTTGTTAATAAAAAAATAATAAAAAATAGTTTTTTTTAAGTTAAATAAGATAAAGTTAAATAAAATAGTTAATATTTTAGCTATTTAATAAATTCATGTTAAAATTTGAACTATTACAAAATTAAGAAACAATTTCAATATTAAATACATTTTATTATATATATAAAAATGTCAGAAATCAAATAATATATGAGTTAATATTTTAGCTAAAACAATAATGATAATTTATTTAAGGAATACTTTTGTAAAAAAAAAAATTATAAATAAAAATATTTACATTGTGTACATTTTTATTATAAAGACACACATGCATATAAATATTTTTTAGAAAAATCTGTTGTTTATGTATATGAAATATAAAATAAATTATATGAATATAAATATATACATGTAAATATTTTATATTATAATAACTATACACATCACAAACACACACATACTATGTAAACAAAAACTTTTATTTTGGATGCAAATAATTGTTATTAATCATTGCCCAGCACTAAAAATAATAAAAAAAATAATTTTAATAAATTAAAACAAAATGTATTTTTTATAGTATGTAAATAAATAATAAATTTGGAAATTAAATATGTACTTTTTTAACATAAAGAATTTAGTTATTAAATAACTACTTCGTAATTTAGTAATAAATAATATCCGTCATTTAAATGATAACAAATTAATATTAAAATTATTATTTCCATCTGTGAAGAAAATTCAAGAGCCAAAGGAAATATTTTTTCTAATATTTTATTATATTGTGCATTGTTCTGACCACTTTTTGGCACGTAATGGAATCAAACTGGTACAACACGCTCAACATGAGGGGCTTAAATAATAATAATACAAATTATAGTAAATCAACAGACAAATCAAACCAATGTTTGAATTCAGATCCTGAAATATTAAACCTGATATTTCTTTGGTACACTCACAGAGAAATGAGTTTGGGTTTAGAGAACAACAACACAAACATTCACACGAATAATTAAAACACTAACGAAAAATACCAAGTATAATAATGAAGCATTTCACACCCCGAACTCAAAGTGTTCCCCTTCAGGAGCAGATTGAGTTTAGTTAAGAGTTTAATCAGGTTTGATGATGAGCGGGCGCGGTCAAAACACATGCAACTCAACAAAAACAAAGCAAGCAGAAGATGTGAAGTCTACACAGGGGCGAGCGTATCAATCTTTGGCTTCTATTAGCGCTCTGAAAGGATGATTTGTGTCGCTTCAGTCATAAGGGTCTGATTATATTCTCCACACATCACTGATCTCCGACCCAGCGACTGAAGCACACGTCTCTTTGGATTCTAGCGTCCGTCACCAAACCTGCGCCACTACCGTCTACAATGGAAAAAGCAGCAAAGAAAAACCCAAAATGAACTCCATCTTTACCTAGAACGAACGAAAGCTTGGCTACACCGATGATCGTGAAGAAATGCGTGTTTCTTTTGGCACTTTCAAATATACAGAAATATATAGCATCTATCTTTGGAGGTTACAGCATCATTGTATAATTTCTCATGTCACTCTTTGGATCAGATATCTGATATATTGCAAACGATCCTCTCATCATAAGGTCGTCGACATCTAATAAAGCTTTCAGAGTTTGGTGAACCCACGTCACCGCTAGTTTTTTGGTTATTTTTTACTTATTATTTTTCCTTACGAAACAAAACCTGGAAATACAGAAAACATCCCTCTGTTCATATAATCCAGCAAACAATCAGAGATGTAGAGGAGTTTGACTGTTCTTTGGAACAGATTTGGAGAAATAGCATCAGTGTCTCAGTAATGGATGTGAATGGGTGCCGTCAGAATGAGAGTCTGATAAAAACATTGAGTGCTGTGGATTATTCTGATGTTCTTTTTTGACGGCACCCATTCACTTCCATTGTGGAACAAATGATTCTTCAAATCTGATGAAGTAACAAACTCATCCTGATCTCGGATAGCCCAAGGGAGCACATTTTTAGCAAATGTTCATTTCTAAGTGATCTTTTCATTTAAAAAGCAAGAGTCAAATAATAAGAACCGAATCCTCCACGTAAGAATGAAAACGCAAACCGCGCACAAATATCTAAAAAAATCAGTAATGGATCAATAACTTGATCTTGTTTGGCAAACGTAAAACGTTCATCTTCGAGCGCCACACAACGATAAGCAGCAAACGGAGGTAGTTCAACACAAGAATGAAGAATTAAACACGTCTAAACTGAGGAACGAGATTCACTTCTGATCCGAATCTAAACTCAGATCAATTTTAAAGCAGCTTCTATAACCTGAGGCACCTGTCCCCTTCATCTTATCTCTTTAAGTGGAAAATAAATATATACTGTGAGATCACTATTGTTTCTGGATTTCGATGGAAAAGGAAGACATTTCAGATACTATTTCCCGATGAAACTACACACAAAGTCATAATTTCTCATATTAAACTAGAAAAGAAAGAAAAAAATCTAAGTATTTTCTGGAAACACTTTACAATCAGGTCTCAATCATGAACACATTAGCTAACATGAACCATGAGCAATATATAGATTTTTAATCATTTAAAATAATTATTGATTCTTAATGTTACATTGCAAATATATATAAATTTTTCAAAGTTTTGAATAAAACAAAGACGGCTGAAATTAAAATTATTGTATATTTTTATTACGTTTTTTCTACTTACATTTTTAATATTTAATTTATTGTTACTTGTAATTTCTTTGTAAAAATTTGTGTGTAAAATTAAATTTACGCTTCAAAATTACTCAATTAAATTTAAATGTAAATTAATAAAAGGTAAAACAGAACTAAATCTGAAATAAAATTAAATTAAAACTAAACGGTAATATAAAAAAAATAATAAAAACATTTTATAAGAATTTAAAAAATATTTTCTTTTCATTGTAATGATTAGAAATGCAGAATTGTTATTTGTGATTATTTGTGATAATTCGCGAAATGTACTAACAACTTCCAATTGTTTCAAATTAACGTAGTTAATTAAAAAGCAGTTTGTTTGTGTTAGCTCAAAGTTAGTTAACTAATGCTACACCACTTTTAACTTAAAAAACAAAATTAAATGTTGAGAATAACCTGAATTAAGATGAATAAACGCTGTTGAATTATTGCTAGTTCATGTTAACTACTTTGGTTACCAAATGAGACCCTGATGTAAAGTGTGACCGCTTGGACTCTTTGGATTATCGTCAGACATGTTCAGTGTTCATATCAACACAATAATACTGAGATTGAGGACGAGCTTCATCAGAAATATGAGGTAGAGAGACAGCAGAACAAAACTCTGTCTCTGTTGTGATAAGACTCGTCCATCTGTGGAAAGCACATCAGGTGTTCTTCAAAACATTCATCAACGCTGATAGGAAACGGTTCGGGACCTTCATCTTTGGGACGTTGTGAATTTCTCAGAGCAGGTCCGGCTGGGAAGGGAAAGTTATTAGGAAAGGCTGTGCAAGTTTGTCTTCATAAAGCTATTAAACTCTCAAAGCATTGAGATTTTTGGCGCAAACATCCAGATCAATGATCTGATCCTGAGGAAAGCTGTAAACTGTGTTTATAGGCCCTGAAATCACAGGCCACGCCCACTCACTCACTGCCAGGCCACACCCACTGGCGTAACTGACAGGCCAGTTAAAGCGCTGCGAGCCGAAGGTGGGAGGGAGATTTCGTTGGCGCTGCTTCTGGAATTTTTGCGTATATGCTTGGGATGTGTTCGTTCGGGAATGTCTCGTCGTCAGATTTGTACGAGGATCTGTAAGGAGCGATTTCTGTCTCGTCATGAGAGAAGTTTCCTGAGTCTCCGCCGCTGATCTGCGAAGTCTCCGTCTCTCCGAGAGGACGATAAACTTGCTCGTCTTCGTAACGCAGAACTGTCTTCCCCACTTCGTAAAGAGCAGCGGGATCCTTCATCTGTCCAACACTAACATCAGAGCTCACCGTCTGCAAAACCTGACAAAACATTCAAACCGTTAACCACATACATAAAAAAAGTCCTTGTTTATATAGAATATATGTGTGTGTACTGTATATTTATTATGTATATAGAAATACACACTTACACAGTATACATGCATGTCTGCGTATTAAAATGAGAATATAAACTAATAATAAGCTAAAATAAAAAAATTATAGACATAAAAAAAAAAAAATTGATGAACACAACAAAATTACTAGAAGGTTAAATAAATACGTAAACAAAAAAACGTATATATTGAAAAAAATCGGAAACTAATTAAAAACAAAATCTTTAAAATGTGGACTACAATTAAAAACTTTAATAGTATCTGAATGATATTTAATTAACACAGTTTCATATCGACATTATATACTTATAGTTTTTATATATTTATATATATTGGAAATAGATAGAAACTCTGAAATCAAAAAACTGACTAAAGCACACAACAACAAAAAATGAAACTGAAAACTGTAAATATGCTAAAACTGCTAAAAGCATTTCTCTCTGTTACTCACCTTGCTTTTATTTACATTAGACTTCTGATTATTATTAAACATGCTCCATTTTTTCTGTCTACTCTGAGCGTCACTCATTATTGGTCCAGAATGGTTTATTACTAAATTTGTTCCTCCCTGAAAACGTATATATATATATATAAATATATATATGTATATTTCTATAAAATATTTCTATATTACGTTATGCCTAATCGTCGGAGGTCATTCTACATTGGTAAATAATATAATAATAAAGAGACTATTACTTTGACATCAATGAAGTGCGTCCTCATCATTGGCAGCAGTTCCGCCTGCTGCTGATTGGCTGATGACGCAGCACTACGCATGACATCACTCCTAACCTGTCCAATCATCTTGGAGGAAGCTGATTTCCTGCTGAGAGAGGACATGAGGTTAGATGGCGGCTGCAGATGTGTTTTTGTAATACAGAGCGATGCTAAAGGAGACTCACGGTGTTCGGCTCTTGCTGAGGAGGATGAAGATGCAGAGGATGATGCAGGACAGAGCAATACACACACCCACGATGATGCCCGTCATCGACCTCTCATCCATGTGATACAGGCCACCCATAAACGCTGCGCAAATCATAAATATTTTGATTAAAAGACATGTGTGCAGTATTAAAAAATTAAAATGTTATGTATAAGCTTGTTTTCACTGACGCTGGAGTTTTCCTTCAAAGTAAAAGCTCTGTTTCTGCCAAAATAAAACTTTGAAAGCAAAGCTCTCAAACATACAGGATTAGGAAAGCAGTATTTTAATTTCCCTACTGTAGTTTAATGAATATACAATATACCTGCCAAAAATACATTTTCATTAATGTTACAGTGCAACTGTTTTATTTTTTTATATATGTGCGAGACAGTAGTAAAGTTCATCCCTAATCTTACCCAATACCTAAACTACCTCACTAACAATTAATAAACAGCAAATGAAGAATTTATTGTGGGAAAAGTGGTAGTTAATAGTTAACAAGTGTCACCTATTCTACAGAGTTCATGCATGTTTGTTTGTACGGCCTGTACCTGTTTTCTCAGCGTGTCTCACGGTGTGCCGGGGGTTTTTTCCCAGCAGTGTTTTACTCTTGATCCTCAGCTCCACGGTGCTGGAGAACGGCCCGTCTCCCGCCTGGTTAGACGCTGAGATCTTCACCAGATAAACGTTCCCTGACTCCAGCTTCTCCAGAAGAGCCATGGTGTTAGAGCCTGAAACACAGAGAGATGAAGCTCTGATCCACTCTCACTTCACACATCTATACTCTCATGACTAGAGTTCAGAGAAAAACTCTGTTACCAGACAAACTGAAATGTTTTGAGGGGATCTGGCACCCGGGGGTGGATCCTGACTGTTATCACCCTCAGACTCACCTTCTCTCTGAAGGACCTGCCAGTCTCCGGCGAGCCAGGCGCTCTGCGAGGCGTACAGGACAGTGTAGTGTGTGACGGACAGGTCCGGCTGATCCGGCTGCTTCCAGGACACCAAAGCAGTGTCGTCCTCGATCAGACTGACTCGGACCGACCGCGGCGGAGACCATGGAGCTGACCGAGAAACACACACACATCAGCTCACAGCCTTTCCTATGCTGTTACAACAAACACATCTGCCTCTGGACTACACTTATTATCCTCGCTGGCACAGTTACCAAGGCAACACTGCTTAATTTCATTTAATTCAACTTGATGCTTTATACTACAACAACTTAAGCGATGTTACTTTAAACAAAATGCCTCCACTTCTTATCTTCTGCACTAAAATAACTATAACTAAAATAAAAATTAAAACCTTCCAGCAGAGTCCTCTGATAGACCGAGGCACTCCAGGGACTGTTCATCTGATCCATGTGAAGACGCACCGCAAACTCATAACCAGTGTTCGGCCGGAGACCTGTTACTGTGAGCGTCTGATCAGAGCTGGAGAGAGAGAAGACATACAATAACAACAAAACATTTCACTTTTGTAAAATAATGAAAGGAAACAGGATGTGCTTCTGTCTCAGTCCTGTGAACCTTAGCACTTAACTCAATATATAAATATATATAGAGTTATATGGTATGTATATCTTCAGATAAAACAGAATTAGAATGGAGTTTGGTGGCTCTGTGCTCCAGAACCCCTGAGCTGCCTGACTGCTGTTGATGTGAAGCCTGTATTGAGCTGTATTGAAGAAGCACTCACGTCTGGACATAGCGTACGGCCAGGGCCTCGGATGGACTCAGGGGCCCGTAGCGGACGGAGTAACTGAGCGGTTTCCCAGAAGTGAATGCTGGGCGGCCCCAGCTCAGACGGACCGCCGAGGAGCTGTTCGTTGAGGCGTGAAGGTGGTCCGGAGACGGCAGAGTGGCCAGACGCCGGTTCGGTGCTGCTGACAGAAACACAGACACAAGACTTCGTTTAGAATACTTAAAATAAGAGGAATCTAACTGCTAACTGCCTATCCTTGCACAAAAAGGGAAAACACTTATTATAGAAATATCTACTTAGTGAAGTGTTTCAGACACTTAGTTGCACATTATTCACAAATTAATGACAATGGAATAGTTTACACTTATATTAATTGTAATTAGTTAAACCTGAAAGTGCTTTTTGATCCACTCTATTTACTTGAGACGTATTTAGTTTGGATATAATCTCATTTTCAGATAAAATATACCAAAACCTTTTTCCAAGTAATATTTTTACCTTTTTCAAATACAAATAGCTATAACACACAAGATTGAAAACGATGAAAATTATTTTTTTTTTAAGTATAAAAAATGTATGTTTAAAACAAGAAAAAGTATGAACTGGTTCAGAAAATATAAAGGGAAATCAATATTATTTTTCTGACCCTGTCAGCATATATTTGTTCTCCTTTTAAGCATAAATTCACTTAGTTTTATTACATTTTGTCAGAAAATGAGACTTAATGACATAATTCAGGTCATTTTTGTGTCTCAAGTTAATGTATGAAAGATATTTTGCTGAATAACAAAACAAAAAATAAGAAAAATATTTAAAAACATCTTAGTGTATTTAAACTTGTGTGTTTAATATAGTACATTTGTACAGTAAACTATATTAACTTTAAATTCAGTATTAAATAACACACTACAGATAAGATCATGTATGTTAGTCAAGACACCAAACGCACAACAATGTTTAAAAATGATTTAACGTACCCTAAAATATTCTTTAAAGTAAATTATAATTAAGTTATAAAAATGACTCTTAAATGTGCTTAAGTGCCCATAATATCTCACTGAAATATATAAAAGTACCGTTTTTAAATATACGTTTAGGATTTGAAGAACAGCTCTTCTCACTGAGGTACAGTGTTTTTGTTAGCTTGTCTTTCTCTGTTTTTCATGCTTACGGTGAAAGATTGGCTTCAAGCTTTTCTGCTGAAATACTGTTGTGTAAATCCCACAGATGTGATTCTGAGCACTTACATGGACAGCCCGGGGTGTTGACCGTTTGATGGGCCTGATAGCCGTCTCCGTTAGCACTGAACGCTAGCAGCTTCACATGGTACTTCACTCTGGGGTCTGCAGAACAACACAAACCATGCCGTTAATACACTACATAAAGCATATAATCACCTCAGCTGTTTATTTAAAGGGTCGGTTAAGATATTAGCATTGAATGCTAACAGTATTTCATGGTACTTAACTCAAAAGGCCTCTACATTAATATAAATCATATATAATAAATATTAGCTAACATGGTACTTCATGCTGGAGTCTGAGAAGAATTATATTATAATACGACTAATTCTTAATGAAAATACTTTTGACAAAGTGGTATTTGCAATGTGCAGTGCCTCACACAGACACCAGGTGGAGCTGTGACTCAGCCCAGAGACATCAGCTTATATGGTTTGTTCATGCAAATTATGCTTTTGCTGTCAAGCATGTAACACCAACTTCACAGAAACACACATTTCATTTATTTGTTTCCAGGTGTTTGGAAGCGTATCTGTGTTGGGTAAAGCTGAACAGACTGTGAAGATGATCGGTGTGAGCAGTGCTGGGGGTTCTGAGTGCTTAAGCCTCTAGAGGTCAAGGGTCAGAGATCGGAGGGCACTGTCACAGACACACAGAGGTTTATGAGCCGAGGACTGGGCCAGACCCAGATAAACCTTCATGCTCAACTGCTTTGAAGAAAACAGGCCTTGAAATAAAGCTAAAGGTTAAAGATCTTCTGGAAATGAAAATCCTAATCAACTCTTGTATTTTCTTTGAAAATTAAGTTTGAAGAAAATTATTTATTAATAAAATATGTAATATAATAATATAATAATTTATTTCGCATTTAAATAATAGAAAATGCTCTAATAAAATTTCTTAGAAAATGAAAAAAAAGATTAGTTTCCCAGTAAAACATTAAAAAGATCAAATATTTATGTACAATATTTAAAATGTATCTATATGTAAATCCTAAAGTCTAAAATGAATTTGAGTGTATTTTTAAAAGAAAATTATAAAATGTATTTATTTCTCAGTAAAAATAAATAAATAAGTAAAATGTATGTATATATATATATATATTGTAGGATTACAAATTGTAGAAATGACTAAACATTTTCATATATAACAGTATAAAAGTATAAAATGTATTTATTTCTCAGTAAAAATAAATAAGTAAAATGTATATATATATATATATATATATATATATTTATTTATTATTTATTAAAATGATTGATTTCCCACATAATTTGCTACATAATTAATTACTGAAATTTTCTTTATAAGCGAATAAAGATAAATGTGGAATATGTTTAACTGTGCTAAATTTAAATTTTCTTTATAAAACACTTATTTTAAATGTAAACATATCAATTGTCTAAGAAAGTTACAAAATGAATTTATTTCCCAGTAAAAATATTTAAATGTCAAATTAATTTTAATAATTGTTGAAAGTTTTAATATTTATCTCCCATCAATATTAGTCTAACCCTAAGCGTTTCGACCCGTTTCGCTCCATCAGGAGACTGGAGTCGGGTTTGCTCTGCTGTCCAGTTCAGTCCAATCCCAGAATGCTTTGTTTGTTTTAGTGTCCAGCTGCAGGGTGACGGGGGAGGGTCGCTCTCACGGGCCTCTGGCCGACCTTAAACCCAAACACAATAGACGGGCATGGAGAATGATGGGAAAGCTGGAGAGGGACATCTGGGCCGTGACCTCTGACCCTGAGGGGAAACTGTGTGGCCGTCAGCGGGACCGTGCATAAGTGCCAACAGAAGAAGGCCAATTATTGACCGACCAACACAAACATGGCAAAGACGCTCAAAGAAACTCTGGAACACCTCCTTGTTCCGCTGATCCCTCAACATAATAATGATTAATCATATGTACATGTCTAGTTGTTTTAAGCAGGCAAATTAGACTAGAATTTATGTAATCTTATTTCCATTACTCAGCTGCTTTTTGTAACATTCTGTCTGCAAGGTATAAACTCAGAAGAGCTCTCAGAACAAAATGTATTATTTGCTTGATATAAACCTGAGAAGAATGATTGCAAGAAATAACCTTGAGATTGTGAGAAATAAACTAAGGATGATTGTGAAAGAAATAATTTTGGGATTGCGAGAAATAAATTCAGAATTGCAAGAAATAAACTCAGAAATTCAGAGAAATAAACTCAGGAAATCACAAAATAAACTCAAAATTGCAAGAAATAAACTCAGGACTGCGCAAAATAAACTGAATTGCACGAAATAAACTCAGAATTGCAAGAAATAAACAGGATTGTGCAAAAATAAACTCGGCATTGTGCGAAATAAATTCAGAATTGCAAGAAATAAACTCAGAATTGCGCAAAATAATCTCGTGATTGCGAGAAAAAATTTTTGAATTGCAAGAAATAAACTCAGAATTCAGAGAAATAAACTCAGGATTGCAAGAAATAAACTCAAACTCAAGATTGCGAAAAATAAACTTGGAAGCCACATTTGAAAGATTTTTTCTTTATACACATGCACTTTCAAAGATTGTTATTGTGAGAAAAGCTTTACAAAAAAAACTAAATCGTCAGATTAAGAAGTCATAATTACCTTTTTTTAATATTGATTTTATGTATTTTGCAAGGTTTTAAGTCTGAAAGTGCAGCGTGTATAAAGTTACTGTTTCTCAGCTACCACTAGGTGTCTCTGATAAAGTAGTGATAAAGTAACGCTGAACACAGAGCAGCACTGCTTTATCAGACATTACAGACATGATGAGATGAACATGAGACCAATCGACCAATCACAGCAGATTAGCGTCACGCTAAGAAAATTAATCGTTGATAGAATCGTTTGGAAGTCGTTGAGCAAGTAAGGTACAAATAAATGCATATTTTAAGAGAATGAAAGTGTTTTTTGACCTTACGTGCATGTCAGCCTGTTATTTGCGACTCCCAAAACAACAACATGAACCTTTCATAACCCATATACTATAGGGCCAGTTAGATTTTTATTGACTGGCAGACAAACTAAGCAGCTGTTTTCAGTATCTGTAGACAGCAGGAGAGCTGCAGACTGTCACTCACTGAGTCCTGTGATGGAGTGCTGGTGGTCATGTGCAGGCAGCTGGAGAAGCGAGTCCTCTGATTGGCCATCAGGGTGAAAGGACAGCTTGTATCCCTGGACCACAGCATCGCTGGGAGCCGGACGCCAGCGGACTGTCACCGAGGTGCAGTTCAGAGGATCCAGCTCGAGGCTCGGAGCGGGAGGCACTGAGGGAACAAACACACATCACATCAGCTTCTGTACAGATTACAGTAAAATACACAGTATTCAAATATATTACTATTAAAGTTAATTACAGACCTTCATTTTATCAGCAAGAATGTTAACAAAACTATCATTATTTTATTTATTTTTTAAATTCATATAACTTTTGTTTACATTACCATTCTTATACATTATTTAAAAAAAAAAAAAAATGTATAATAAGTTCTCATTTTTGATGATTCACAGGATCATTGTTACGTATTTCTGTGCTTTAAATCAGTGTGACCTGACTTTCAAAACATCAGACTGGAATAAATGTGTGATATCAGAGTCGTTCTGTTTTCAGCCAGACCCATTCATGATGAGTTTGTGCAATGGTATCCCTCTCACTCGGTCTAACTAAACACAACAGAAAGATCCGGTAGAGCAAATACCTATCAGAAAAGCCTGAAAGAGAAAATAAACCCGTCTTTCTGAAACAGGTCTATTCTTCAGACTGCCTAGAGCGATCCCTTCATGACTTGAAACTGAGCCGTCCCTCAACTCCTAACTGACAGCCGGGGTCAAGGGTCATCGAGTAACAAACAGAAAGCCGGAACAAAGCCCAGTCCTGAAAGCCAAATTCATCTGTCACGGTCTGAGATGCCCACTTCAGAGGCTTACAGAGACCTTTGGACCTTTTCTGAATGCTGCGTTAAATAAAACTCAATTTCTTCTGAAGAAAATAAGAGCGGAAGCTCGCTGAAAGAATGTCAAAACATTGTGTTTGGTTGCTATGCAGTTTTCTAGATGGGGAAATATTCTTAAAAATAAAGGCTCTTTATTGACGTCCCAAGAAGACTTTGACCAAAAGGTTTTTTATAGTGCAAAAAAGGTACTTTTGATTTTAAAATATTCTTCAAATTAAGAAAAATATCTTAAAATTCTTTCCCTGCCATTGACAACTTTTTTCCTTTATCTATTACGCAACGAGTTATTCCAGAAATCAGTTTTCACTGCTACATGGTAGGGGGCGCTGTTACGGATCTTCTGAAAGAGAGCAGCGTAAAAGCCTGAAAAAGTGAAGAAGACTTATTTTAATAAATTTGAGGCAACTGTGCCAGTAAGTTCTGTCATTTCAACTGATAATAACTAGAGAAAGAAGTAAGACGACGCAGTTGTGATTTACTAAAAATAAGGAAACCTATTTGTACAGCATGTGGTCTCGAGGGAATTCATTATTACGGTGTTGCTACAGTTTACTAAAGCGGTAACACATTAGTAAGAGGTGGCTGTGATTTACTAAAACTTAATTCAATTTACAATATAATAAGGAGTTATTAAGTCCTGTGAACAAATTCGAGATTTGTTTACGCACTAGAAAACTAACATAATGATAAAAAATATACGATTTGGGTTACCAGACCCAGTCTGTGATCCGGATCTATCTTGGCCGGATCGCCAGACCCGGTCTGTAATCCGGACCCATTGTGGCTGAATCTGCCAGACCCGGTCTGTGATCCAGGTCCCCAGTCATCTAATTCACCCGAGCTCCACGAAGACTGTGAGGCCCCATGGTTTAAATCTCCGGAGCCTGTGTGTGGCTCAGAGGCTCCAACGGGTCCGCCAGAGGCTGCCCTACCTCTGGAGATGTTGGTTCTGGCCGTAGAGTTCCCAGAGGTCCCTCTGGTGGCTGCTCAACCTATAGAGGTCTCTGAATCGTGGTTCTGCCAGTCATGGAAGGCACTATCACAGTTGGTTCAGTCTCAGAGGGCGCTAGCTCAGTCTGTTTGGTCTAGGAGGGCGCAGTCACAGCCTGCTCGGCGCCTGGGGGCATTACTATGGACTGCTCGGCCCAGGAGGGCATTATGGTTGCCTGTTCAGCCCAGGAGGGCCTCATTATGGATTGTTCGGCCCAGGAGGGCATTATCAGAGACTGTTCAGCCCAAGAGGGCACTAATATGGACTGTTTGCCCTGGGAAGGCATTGTCATGGACTGTGTGGCCCAGGAGGGCATTTTCATTGTTTGGTAAGCCCAGGTGGGTCTCTCCGCCGCCCGCTCTGCCTGTTAAGGTGGTGTTACAGACTGTTCAGACCAGGAGGTCTTGGTCTGCGTTGCCCCGGAGGGCGCTGCAATC
>JAUCNO010000585.1:214592-242072 GCA_032353835.1 Enteromius viviparus | reverse complement strand
CATAGACAGTAAAAGAAAGGTCGGAACGGATTCTAAAAATAGACAGGTGAACAAACAGGCGGCAAAATAAACACATTCATCGATATTCTTGCGGACGAATCGATGCATTGAATCGTCGGCTGCATAATCGATGCATCGATACAAATCGATTCATATTTACACCCCTACTAATATAAATTACTTTTCTCATTCATTTTCAAACATTTAAAGCAGGCAGGGTTAACCTTAGAGCAGCACACAACACTGACTTTCAGAAACCTTCATCGCTTAAATTAAGGTCATAATTTAAATTTAATGCACACTACCACCAATAATCAGACATCTTTGTACTTTGTAATGGTTCTGAGGTTAAATACTGATTTAAAACCATAAAAACAAATAGTTTAATAGCTATGATACTGTTTTTTAAATCAAATCTTGGTATAGCTGTGACAGGAGACACTGACAACTAACAATGGTTTGGAAAATTATATATATACATATATATAAACCCAAATAGCAAATAATCAAATTAACACGTCTTAAACTTTTACAGTTACATATTTTTTTATTAAATTACAAAAATCTATAACAGAAGTTTTTGCAAAATAGATAAATAAATAAATAATAATAACGTTTTTAACGTTTATAACAGTAAGACGATTATTAAAACAGATTTTTTTTTAGCATATAACTATTCCTAAAAGGTCATTTACATACAATTATAAATAAGTGATAAAAATAAACATTATATAGATTTGAGAATTCGGATGCCCAGAAATGCTTTCACACGGCCATGAACAGGCTGCTAACATCTTGGTCAAAACACCGTTTACATGATTCTGCACATTTCTCGTGGCTGATAATAATTTTGTTTATGAAATCACATACCTAAACCCGTTGTCTCTAAATCAAAAAACACAGTGGAGGGTGGATGCAGCGACAAAGCATCCATTTTTCATTTCAAACTTAACAGAAGTTGTGTTTCTTCTACTATGGTAGAGTATTTGCTCATGAATATTAAGTACGTTACTTGACGTTCGTGAGTATTCCGATCTGATTGGCTTAAAGACACGCGTCAGTAGGCGGGCTCTAATCCACAGGCGAATGAACGAACGATTGTGATGCCCATCGTTTTTATGATTGGATGCTCCTAGCGGGATCGAGACTTAATTAGTATTCATATTATAAGACCTCTACTTAAAACAGCGACATCAGGTGGACCGTAATTACTTATTAATCTATTTTATTGTTAAAATAATTAATGCAAACGTATTATTGTATTTTTTTTATTTAAATCCCGCGTGTGGATTTGATAAAATCATTTAGATTTTTTTAAACAGTACTTTTATTTTGTAAAGTGACCTTCGGGATTTATTGATGGTGCAGAATAACGCGCGTGTATATGTTTATGTCAACAACAGCCCTATAATTTACGCCTAACCATCGACAAGCTCTACTGCGACCCATTTCATTAGTGCTGGTGACAGAGAGCTGCTCCTGTCTCTCGTTTTGGGTCTCTCTCTGGTTTGTTTTAAACAATACGGACCTATTGTGAAATCAGGCGTGGGTTGCTCTACATCTCTGAGTTTTAGGATCAGGATTAATTCATATTGTCTCAGGGTAAGTAATATACCAATCTATATTCGATAAACAGGGCTGCTGTGTTCACAGATTACGTATTTACATATCATTGCACCTCTTTGCAGATCCTTTGAAATAAAAGTGCAAAATAAGCCTATAACTCACTTTACTCTTTTTTGCCATTTATTTTTAACGTTATACTATTACAGTGTTTATTAAAAATTCGAATTTTGTTTTATTTTCCTTTTTTAGTTTTAGTAATTTTGTTGTGGTTTTTTTTCTGTATAGGTTTTTATTTGTGATTTTAGTTCTAAAAAAGGTACTAAACCAATACATACGTATATATTAAATATATATTGCTACAATTCTGAGGTTTTCTGTGACTGATGTGTGTTTCAGAATCATGACTTCTCAGGTGAGGCAGAACTTCCATCAGGAGTGTGAGGCAGCCATTAACAGACAGATCTACCTGGAGCTCTACGCCTCTTATGTCTACCTGTCCATGGTGAGAGCAGGCTTTTAATACATGACTGGTCACTAGAGCTCTGTTTTAACAGAATATACTGTCTTCAGTGGTTTCTGAGGGTTCACAGTTGAATGTTCTTCTCTCCAGGGGTATTATTTTGACAGGGATGACAAGTCTTTGCCTAACTTTGCCAAGTTTTTCCGCGAACAGTCTAAGGAGGAGCGAGAACATGCGGAGAAGCTGATGAGTCTGCAGAACCAAAGAGGAGGACGGATCTACCTTCAGGACGTCAAGGTATGGGACAGTGCTGTATTTCGAATTTCCAATAAATGCAGTAAATACACTTTTGGTGTTTGTGTGTGTGCAGAAGCCAGACCGGGATGAGTGGGGCAGTGGTCTGGAAGCACTGGAATGTGCTCTGGCTCTGGAAAAGAGCGTAAATCTGTCCTTGCTGGAGCTTCACAAGGTGGCAACTCAACACAATGATCCACATGTAAGTACATGCAATATAATATTATACATGAATTGTTTTTCTGTAACTAAAATGAAAACCATTTTTATTTGTTATTCACGAGTAAAAAGAATATTGTGGTTTTAGTCAACATGTATTTCATTGCAAATAACAAAATGTTTCTTAATGTTTTTAAAGATAAAGAAATTCAATATTCCAGGAATTTACAAATCAAATATGGTAAAACAATAAAAAAATACATAATTTGACAAACAAAAACATGAATTTATTTATTTTTAAACTTTGTTTAATTAAGTTGCAAGCTTAAACATATCTAGTTAATTTATTTTCATTTAAAGGACTAAAATGAATCAAATAAAATATATTAAAAATAACTGTAGATTAAACTGAATTAAACATATAATATGTAAAATATTAGGACAGATACTAATTTGAAATATGACACTGAAGTCATTTATTCATCAAACAGGCATAGAAAAACTCTGTATTTCCTAGTTATGCTCAAATATATAATATAGAGATACGTATAATAACTATTTTATTGGTTAGAATATTTTTTTTAAATCATTAAAAAGTAATAAAGAAATTCTTTAGTCAGAAGGTTTGATAGTGCTATATAAAAAAGTGCTGTCAAACTATTATTCACAAACCATACAATGCAGTATACATGTGTGTATACTGTCTATATTTTTTATGCATATATAAATACAATCATAAAAATATGATTTATACAATAAATACATTTATTGATTAAATATATTAATATATGATTTATTTATTATATGAATATAAATATATACATATAAATATTTTCACATATACTGTATCTGTCTGTGTATATATAATATATATATCTATATATAACAAATATAGGCCTACACAGTACACAGACATACTATGTGAATAATTATTTTAATTCGTTTGACAGCACTAAAGAAATCTCTGTAATACTTGGGATTTTGTCATAAGAGGTGCAACTAGAACAGGCTAGAATCAACAGAATCAACTAGAATCTGTCAGTTTTTCTGTGAGTTACCCAAATGCCTTTAGTGGGCTGGAAATATACACATAATTTGTCCGTTCAGTTGTTTCATCTCCAGTTGGGAGGGTTTGAGCTCAGAGCAGTAGTTTAGGATCAGATCGCTCTATGTGACCTCATTCATAAGAACGTGAAAGGCAAAACTGACCCTTTGTAAAGAGTTCTTACGTTGAAGCCATTAATTAAAATGTAATTATTGTAACTGACTGTTAGTGGTGAAGCAACCAAAAGCAAATCAAGAAGGTTAAAGCTATTTCTGTATCTTTCTGTCACAGGTTTGTGATTTCCTGGAGACACATTACCTGGACGAGCAGGTGAAGTCCATTAAAGAGCTGGCGGACTGGGTGAGCAGTCTGCGCCGGATGGGCGCCCCTGAGAACGGCATGGCCGAGTATCTGTTCGACAAGCACACTCTGGGAAAGGAAAGCTCTTAGACAGTCTCTCTCTGTGTTTATGATGCAGTCAGTACGCCAAGCATGTAACGCCATATGAGTGTCTGACAGACGGGTTACAAACTCTGCTGTAGTTTACTAGAGATCCTGCCTAAACCTTTTAGAAGCCATACAGTAGATAGAGTCCACATTATAGGCAATGTGTTGTACGAAATCATCCAAATGAGATGATGTTAATAAAAAATATAAATATCAAAGTTGTTTGTGTTGTGTTTTTATTTTCCTGTGAATGGAATATATATATATATATATAAATATAGAACATATTTACTGGCAGGATGTAACTAAAAAAAGAGCTGGAGACATTTGAGAACAGACATGCATAATTAATGATGAATGAAGTTAAGAATAGATGCATAATTCACCAAGTGTTTCCTGTTGAAGTGAAAGTGAGTCAGCGAAAAAATTAAATCTACACCAAAAGCACAAATGACTAAATCTTAGTCAATTAAAATGGAAATGGAAAATAAAAAATGTAATAACCAATTAAAAATGTTAATAAAAGACCTAAAACATACATGGAAATTCCTATTTATAAATGTTTTAAGAATAGTTTGATGCATAATTTATTTAAGCTTTTAAGTGAAAGTGAGCCAGAAAAGAATCTAAACAAAAAAAAAAAAAAAAAAAAAAAAAAAAAATATATATATATATATAATAGCACGTTAACGATACTAAAATAACACTTAATCACACAGGCCTAGAAGGTCATGAAAATTCCTGTAGTTTTTAAAGTATTTATAAAGAACTGATTAATTAAAATGGGAAGCACTGCAAAACAAAACTCCATGCTAGTTTTCCATTGGGTATGTATCCACAATATCTACTCTTAATACATACAAATAAATAAGTGCATGTTTATATACCTTCTAAGTGGCAAAAAATAATAATGTTAAATATTTGCAAGCCAACTATAAACATTCTGCAGTAAAATCAAGCCAAAAACAAGGCTTTGACTCTTTTCATCTGGTTCAAATGCACAGGTAGGTACAAAACCGTTTAATTCTGTTACAGTCCCATGATGCATTGTGCTTAAGAGGTTTGTTCTACACCAGTGGCTGTTTGGAAATCTCTGTGTGGATCTGAGCCTTTTTTATACAATTTGTATTGTATAATCAAAAAATACATATTTTTAGATATTCTGCAATACTGCAAATGGACACTAATGAGAGTGGAGATCACATGACCCATATCATGTGAGTTACACAGACAAGATGATTTAAATGACCTCTCCAACCACATAATGTACAACAACATTATTATAATAAACAAAAAAAGACTGGAAACTATATCAAATTATCCGTTTGATTGATGGAATTTATACATTACCTTGTCACAGACTATGATGATGTGTTTCAACAGTTATAAACATCATAAATATAGTAATGTTATTCTAATGTTAATATTTTGTAAAAAGCCCTATATTTTGTGTTTTATTACCTTGCCATTGACTAGTTTCTGCACAAGTGTTTCTTATACAACAGAGTGATGGCAATTTAACAACTTTCTCACTTCTCAACATAATCTTTTAGAACATCAGAAAGTCTACTGATGATTTTTTTTCTTGTGCTGTTCTGGAAAATGGGAATTTCTATTCACTACCTCAGACGTTTCTGAGAACCCTGGACAGGGTTTTGATACTGGGCTTTCTTAAAATGCCTTTAAAGACATGCTAGACCAGCTCTAATCTAGTCTGGAAGAGAATGTATGCTGGTATTTTCCACCCAACTCAAAGCTATTCCTTTGTTTTCACCGCAGCTCCCAACAAATCCCCCTCAGCCAATGAGATGCCAGAGTCATTGGCAGAGTTGTGCTGATTGGCTGTCTGCTGAGTCGCCATGAGGCTTGGGCTAACGGGATTAGCTGTGCTTGTAGTGGTGCTTCTGCTGATTGGCCAGGGGTTGTTTGCTGCTAACCATCACAACCACATTCACACTTCCTGAAGTTGATCTGAGTTTGCAGCCAAAATCAAGTTAGAGAAAGCACCCTCTCTGGTGTAAAAGTTGACTGGGTTGTTTCCAGGTGCAGGAGTTTTTTAAGGCATACTTGAGATAACAGTTTGGGTACAGGGTCTGGAGAGGAGAAAGAAGGACCCGAATGTTCAGTATCTTCACTCACTCAAGGCAAAGATAAACATATCTAAATCAGTCAGACCAGCTCTAAACCAATCTGGAAGACAATCCATGCTGGTAATTTTCACCCAACTCAGAGCTGTTCCTTCGTTTTCACCGCAGCACCCAACAGATCCCCCTCAGCCAATGAGATGCCAGAGTCATTGGCAGAGTTGTGCTGATTGGCTGTCTGCTGAGTCGTCGTGGGGCTTGGGCTGACGGGATTGGCTGTGCTTGCAGTGGTGCTTCTGTTGATTGGCCAGGGGTTGTTTGCTGCGCCGTTGCATAGATTGTTGTTACTGTTTGTAGTCGCAGCTGCATTTACACTCCCTGAACTGGTGGTGTTGATTTGAGCTTGCGACCAAGATGGAGAAGTGAAAGAAAACACCCTTTCGGGCGTAGACGGGGATGGAGATGTCTCCAAAGAGAGTCGAAGAGGCAAGGGGCGGCGTGACGGCAACCCTTGACTCGGACGCACTTTGGGTAACAGCTCAGGAACAGGGTCTGGAAAGGAGAAAGTGGGACACGAATGTTCACTGTCTTCACCCACCCAAGGGAAGGCAGAGGAAGGAGGCGCGGGCGTGTCAGGGGGAGCCAGGACTTGTGAGCCCATCAACGGGTGCGCCAGGGAGCCGGAGCTGTCGCCTTGGGCTCTTCGTGGTCTGGGGCGAGGAATGGACGGAGGGATGCAGTGGATGGGCGTCTGAGGGCAACTGTAGAATCCGGGTCTTTCGTAAAGAGGCATGGATGAGAAAGCATCCTCCATGTCAGCGTTCCTAGCGTGGCCAGGCATCTGAGAGCTCCCGGGATGGAGGTAAAGGGGGAAGCGAGAGAAGGGGGCACGAGGACGCCGCCGCAGGAGGGAGACTCGGGATGTGGGAGTCGAGCGAGGAAAATTGGGCGACTGGACACCCAGAATGCGACTCAAGCTGCCCAGAAATGGAGTGGAATGATTGGCCTCCTCATGTTCTTTAATCTGCTCCAAATTGTGCTGGAATTCCATTTCCTCCTTGGGAACGCTGAGAGACAGAGAGAAAACAGTGACCTTGTTTATATCCCACAACTGACCTTGAGGAACTTCTGTTAGACAAAATGTGCTTTTAAATCTTGGAAATATTGCCTGGCTCGTTTTTACTGATCTACTATATGCAACTCCACCATGAAATAGACTTTTTGGCAGTTCTATTTCTATACAATTCTGTAATATTATTTCACCATAACATATAATAATTAATGCAGTCAAACGATTAATAGAGATTATTCGCATTCCAAAATAAAAGCTATTATTTACATAATAAATATGGGTGTACTACTCTGTATATTTATTATCTATATATAAATACATACATATATTTTAGAAATATAGTATAAAATGATAAAAAATACTATTTATATTATATATACATATATTTAATATATACAAAACATATTTTTCTGATATATATACGTATATATATATATATATACACATGCATATATACATAATAAATATACACAGTACACACACATATATTATGTAAACAAAAACTTGGACTTATAATAGCACTAATAATAATAAAAATAATAAGTTAAAGCACAACATTTTATTTAATGACATGTCTAGTGTAAAGAAAACATCCAAATTTAAATATAATATATAAGAAAACGTGTAATACAAAAAAATCCTAATCACATGCCCTGCCTTAAATAAATAAGAAAAATAAATAAATAATTTAAATTACAATTACTGTTATCAGTATCTGGTATTGTTTAAAAAAATATATAACCTTCCATTATATAGCCTTTATCTACTTGTTAACCCATAACATATACTGTAGATGGGGGTTTATATTTTCAGCTGAATATCCTGTTTCATTTAGAAATTACACATCACATTACAGGGAAAAAAGGTTACAGGGAGTGGTTTTCATGCCACTTTTAGTGACTAAAGAATTTTTTATAAAAATCTGAAAGTGTGTGTGCTGTTGGTTTAAGTGTGTGTGAAGGTGTGTGTGTGTCACCTGATGTCCAAAGCAGATCCCATAAATGAGGGTTTGCGGTGTTCTGCACTGGCAGCTGTGTAAGGAGGCTGAGGTTCAGATTCATCCCAGTATTTATCTCTCTCAACCAGAGGAACCAGATCGTACATCTCATCCACGGACAGCAGAGACACCTGGGGAAAAGACAGGACTAGTTACGTTTATATAAGCACAGGTGTGCTGTGCAGGTAAACCTCACTCCCCTGATCTCAAAAAGAGGAGCTCCAGTGACTGATGCTAGGGGTCATGGCCTTTAGCCATCTTGTTAGACCACCCTCCTCCCATGCCGGAGATCTGGGTTCAAGAACCGCTTGGTGTGGACCCAGGTATCAAAAATGTGCAGTTAAAATACTCATTATTGTAAGATAATAAAAAATGAGATATTTTCAGGTGAAAAATAAAGTAATATTGGGTGGCAAATAGACTTGTAAGAGTATTTTTACATTGGCATCAATAACTGAAACTGCCAAAAGCTATCGATATAAATACTTTTGGCCCATGATGCATGCTCAAAATAATTATTTAGCGCACCTTATAATAAAGAGACACAAGTGGGGAGATTTTACCAGAGAGACAGACACACAAATCCACAGAGCAAGCAAGACAGAATGACACAAAGGAGATCAAGAAACATGTCATTAGTGGGGCAGATGATGTACCTGTAAATTACGGTCCACCAGCCAATTTGTCTCAAAGTCATCGTCATCCTCCCCAAACGGGTTAATAAGCTGCTCTGCCACCTGGAGACACACAAACGCGTTTTTATTTTCTGACTTTTTTTTTAAATTATGTAGCTCCATTACATCAGTGTAACCATTATTAATGTGGTGTTTCACTAAATGTGTTTGTATAACCAGGTTTTGTGTACGTCATGTCAGCTGCATTAAACTCCATATAATTTGGCAATGTTTATTGAGCCCTAAACAGTCATTTTAGTCGATAAATACCAGTTATTAGGGACTGTGAGTGAGGAGTGGCGCTCCAACTAATGCGAGACTTCACTAATAAGATAACACACCTTGAGCCATCCTACATAGAAGAAGAACTGCAGTAAGGTGAAGACGGGCAGGTAGAAGTCAAGGTTGTGACCTGGGTAACCCTGGGCGGGGTCGAGGAACTGCCGACCAATCAGACAAGCCAAAAAGAAACTGTACACGGCCACAGTTACAACCTATCAGAGAGCACAGGACACATGCAAAAGGTTTAAAAGCATGACAAAAACTTATATTATAAATAAAATATGTAAAACTAATAATCATCGCCAGTCATTTCAGCCATTCAGTGTGCACAAATGTTCACGCCAATCAGTTAGAAATCATAGCTGCACATTCCATCCAATCAGAGATTATCACTACACATTCCAACCAATCATAGATCACCATTAGCCATTCCAACCATCAGAGCTGTAGTCAAGTCCAGCTTTGTCGAGTCCAAGACAAGTCCAAGTCCAAAAGTTTAGAATCCAAGTCAAGACCGAGTCCAAATAACACACATATCTGAAATAGCGCATATGCATTACGTGTCTTTTTTTGGCAAAATGTAGTTGATTTAATAACTGACAAAAAAAAATTGTTTTATAGCATTTAAAAATAAAGTGAAGCTTTATAATGAGTACATATTGACCTCAAAGTATAGGGTACAGGCTAGTGCAGTACTAGTTGCTTTGCTTTTTTGTTTTGAAGGAGAAAAAAAGACATTGCTGGACTCGGCCGAGACCAACAAGAAAATTTGGTGAAGTCCGAGGCAAGTCCGAACTTGAGTACTACAGCCCTGCCAACCAATTATAGATCATTTAAAGCTGATTTCCCATTCCATCCAGAGATTAGGCTAATCATATATATAATAAATGAATCAATAACAAATGGTCAGATACATTTGGTAAGTTCAATTTAATAATTTCAGATTTTGTTTGGATTATTTAGGGAACTGAAATGTTATGAGTGGTCTGTAGTCTGGCTAGTTTCTGTCTCTATTGTTAGTACTATTAAATGAAGTTAGTTGAGTTTGAACCATCAAACCTGTGTGTAAACAAGCGGTAGACTGATCCAGTCATAGCCATACAGCCTCATACACTGAGAGCGCAGTGTGTTCAACTCCTACCAGGAGAAAACCCAGAGAAAAAACTATTGCTGACAGGGAGTTCTTAGTGAAATATCATCTAAATAGGTTTGCTTCAGGCCCAGATGTTAGTACTGAATCTCCATGATTACATAAGAACTGAAAACTTTGAAACGCAAAAAAAATTCAGTCAGTGAATGGTTAAGCCCTTACTCCCTCACTATCTACCTCATTTGAGTTATTTTTCTGTTATGTCCATATCAGAATACAATTGACCCAAACAATTACACAAAACAGCTTTGAATTTGCTTGAACTTGAAGTTAGAGGTTTTAAATCTGACGGGTCTGGTCTGTTTTGATTCGAAACTCATTTACTGAACAGCGAGTTATTATTCAGTCGCGTCAGTATTAAAGTAAACCAAAAACTGTTAAGAGTTATGTATATTTTAGGTCCACACGACTTAATCATCAGGAGGTGCGTTTTGTTAAACATAATCTCATTACATTTCACGCTATTTTTCCTGCAAACAATGACTGCAGCAATAGTCATGTTGTCCGATTCACGAAAAATGATTCATGTGAAACGGTTCAGTAAAAAGATTCATTAAACAGACTCAAACTCGTACGTTTGTGGATTGAATCAGACTTCTCTCAGTGAATCGTTCACAAAAATAATTAAATAAACAGATATGGTGATGGGTAATGTATTCTGACGGATATTTTAGAATTTGTTTTAAACATACTCCCCCCATCCCCCCGAAGTACGAATCTCTAAATATTTACATCCCAGATAACACTCTTACCTATGCAAGATGTCAGTTAAAGATCTCTTGATCTGGAAGGCATCTGCTGACTACAAACGTCTGGCACACGTCTTATAGATGTCAGTTTTCCATACATTCTAAATCCTTAACATCTTAAAGACATCTTATAGACGTCTATTTGACATCTAAAAGGAGACGTCCTACAGACATATTGCAGATGAGCAAACAACCTAAATAATACGTCTTGCAGATGTAAATGCAGACGTCAAATAGATGTCTCCTAGATGTACGTGTGCTATCTGGGATGACACTTATATGGCCATTCTATATTGTGAATATTGTCTAAGCTATTGACAAGCAGGTTTTTTTTAGACAGGAAACACTGATAGAGAAATATACAACAAAACAAACAAGAATAAACAGAGGCAAGGCACTTATAGAGGAAGGGACCAGCCACATACAATGATCAGCGGGGAATGATGAGAAAACCAGAGTATATATACACAGGACTAACGAGACAAGGGGGGGGAGAACACATGAGGGGGGCAGAGAATATATTGGTTACTGGGTGAACACATAAGGTGGGTGGAGACAGAGTGAACAGATGACAGAACATACATGGAGTGGAAAAATACAGACATAGAACACGGGGAGGCTGGAGTGCCATTAAAACTGAACTGATCATCACATAATTAAATAAAAGTAGCCTGCTTAGATATTGCTTTTTTATTTTATTTACATATGTAACTTAAAGTAATACAAAAGTAATCTGTTACATTACTTTTATATTGTGGTACTTGGATTACGTTACTGAGTACTTTTTTTGTGAAGTAATTTGTAACTGTAAAGTAAATTGTAACTATGAGTTTTCTTGAATATAGGCTATTACTGGTATTCTATGATAAATACTATTATAAACAGCAAACATTAAAACAGTAAAAATAAACTTGATATTAAGCAAACATTTTTATTCTACACAAAATATTCTTGCAAAAAAAAAAAGTGAAATTTATGGCACACAGGATCAGAATCACAGGAGTGATGAGTCTATACACAGACATACGTTTAGGATGGCGGTCATGGCGACGTCATTATTGATGCGTCCTTCAGATCGAGCTCTCATGGCCAGACTGACAAACCACATGCAGGGAACCCAGAACTTATTATGAGGGGAGGGCAGCTCCTCTAACTGCCTCAGTTCCTCAGCCGTCATCAGACCTACAATACAGGAGAGTTTTCAACCCGTAAGGCTGCTGACTTTGCACTTTTGCATGAAATCAGACAGCGATCAGAGGCTGTCAAGCTTCAAAAATCATCCTCAATATGGGTTGAGGTGGCTGCCCTGGCCTGGGCCAAGGTTCATTTTGAGGTCTGGTTTAATTATGATAGCTATTGCCAAATGTATTCTAATACAGGTTTGACTACTTAAGTAATTTACATGAGTACAAACCTTAAAGTTTAAGCAGATAATGATATTTTTGGGAAAGGAGTTTGGACAGGATACTATATAGTGTACAGTATGTACAGGTGCTTTTGACTCAGCTGGGATTAGTACTTGGCTATCTGCAGGTCAGTCAAGTTCTTCCACGTCGACTGAATCAATCATTTCTTTCTGAACATTCATGTAAGAATAGAAAAGGGTCCAAAATGTTGCTATAAAATTAGAAGTACACAATTCCCTACAATATCATTATATGCTTAAATGTTAAGATTTGTACACATGGAAATGACTAAAGTAGTCAAACCTGTTCATTAGAAAGGGGTTTCCCAAAACTTTAAGTACATTTAAATACATTTGCATCATAAAAAAATGATAGATTCAAACAAACACAATCTTATTTTTAAATGACAATGATGAATACATAAACCTGCTTTCGTGCAGCTGATACATAATATACCTAACTAATAATACAATTACTGTAGCAGCCTACTGTTTCTCGTTTTAAAAATAGACTAACATGTAAAAGCTAAAATGTCTCAAAAGCCATTGTTTTTGTCATTTTTGCAGCTTCTCAGCCCCATTCACTTTAGAATAAAACAGTCTAGTATAAATAGTAAGTTGACATGAGGTTGGGTGAATTATGACAGAACTCACATGTTTGTGTGAACTATTTCTCAACATCCAAAGCTCTTAGGAATCTGGCCGTAATTCCTTCCTGTTTCCTCTTTGAGGATAAATCCCAGATACTGAAGGGTACCGGCACAAAACATGGCTTTAATCTCTGTTCTAGGCCACGCTGCTTGGCCTGAATCACAGTTTACCTGCTTGAACCAGGTGGCTCATGGTCGGGAATCTCTTGTAGACGGCGGTGCTGACCGAACGGTAGATAAGAAGGCCCGACAGGTTGGCGTAACGCATTAGACTCCTGCGGACAAGTCTGGCCCCTTCATCCTCACCCCGGACGTGTCCACTGACCAGCGCTGACAGCCGGTCCGGCCACGGGATGCTCTCGAACTGACCCCACCAACGAGTCACCACAAGAGTCACGTAAAACCCTGCAGGAGGAGAGAGAGGTTGAGATTTGGTTGTTTTAAACCCCAAAAAAGCACTACTGTAAGCACTTACCCAGCACGAAGGACAAAGGAATCAGTTGTGCGTACTGATCGCAGTACATGGAGAGCTTCTCGAACATCCTGCGCTGATCCTCAGTCAGAATACACCTGTCAATCAAAGCTGGCATATATCAATAATTAAATTAAATATAAAAGTAACTCTTTGTCCCTGTAGACTAAGCATGATAGATAATGTAAACATTAATACACACAGAAAAATCAACCTTACCATGTTTTTTTCCAAAGTTAGCACAGCAACATTGTGAATTTAGAGATGAACCATCCGTTTAATTCTTTGCAGTAACTTGACAATATGGTCATCAAGGGCAAAGAATTGCAATCAATATCAATAATTTCAATCAAACATACACACTTGAGTACCATATGTCATTTAGTAGAAATGCCATTGTATATGAATCTCATCCAGTATCCTGATACATATTACAGGACAATAGTATTATTTAAAAATCTTTTGAAGTACCATATAAATTTTACCCTTACAAAAAAACGACGATACCTATATATAACATATAAAAACTCCTATAATTATGGTATTACATGGTACTAAAATTCCTGTATTTATATGTATATAAATACATATATTGTATTGACCCATTTATTTTAATTCAATTCTTTTAAAAAACTTGATTAATTTATTTACTTGTTTTTCATTTGATCAGTTTTTTTATTGATTTATTTATTAAATAAATAAAAATACATTATTTATTTATTATATATAATTTAAAAATGTGCTAAGTCTTGTTATTGCATATCATTGCTCATTTGTTGGTTATAATTGCTCCTATTGTGTCTGCTAAATGAATAAATGTAAAAAATGTAAATGTAATCTAATATACTTCCGGAAATACTATGCTACTATAAAGTAAATGTTTATGGTAAACCAATATTTTTTTTTTTTAGTATTTTTTTTAGTCCATTGTATATGGATTTGTCAATAATTTAGCACAATAGTATATCAAAGTACTACATTATCATGCTTTTCAGACATGGTACAATGGTAATACCATCTTCTGGACATATAGGTATATACTGTAAATATGATAATTATTTACTGTAGTATCCTGGTACATATTAAAATACCATAGTATTAATGTGTTTTTATATACGGTTGGAAATCTTTGAAATAGCTCTTGGAGGACTATATACAGTTCAAACCTAAAACAGTACCACTGGTACTGAAATAAATGTACAGTATAATGGTATTTGCATGTTGCTCCAATATGCTTCCAGCAATACTACTAATGCTACTAAATAAAAAATATAAATATAATAAAAAATAAATAAACATGGTAATGTCATGATATCATTATGGTTGTATTACAGATAGATAGTACAGTTAAGTGCATGTCCTTAAAAAAATGCCATGGTAAAGTGATGGTAATACTCTGAAATATTTAGGACATGTAATTGGTAATAGCATGCTTTTAGGGCTGTACCATGGTAGTACCATACTGCATATCTGCAGTAATTTCAAAAGATGAAAATACCATGGTATATAGATTTGGTAAATAATCTATTAGCACCAAAGTACCAATATCTTTCTTTAAAGTATCATATTTTGAGCTTACTTGAAAAAAGATCATTTTTACCTGTATGTGATGCTGATGGTGCCATACATCACAGTGAAGATCAGCAGCTCTCGATATAGCAGTTTATAGATGCTTCCTTTCCATCGCAGAAGCAGGCGATAAAAGGTGCCCAGGCGGGCATCTGCCACCCGCCGTGAGTATGTGACCGTCATCGCTGCCCCCTCTGGACAGGAAGACCACTCACAGCCTGTCAATCACAGTCTTGACTGACCTTTCGCTATGATTGCAGATGATAAGCATGGACATCTACACCAGGAAACCCACTGGTTGAATCAGATGTTAGTCAGCATGCATCAGCACCTAAACAAATTGCAATTATATTTAAATGCATGGGTCAAATGAATCAAATTTTTTAGTCCATCATATCAAATACAACTGCCTTCCATTCCTTGTCTGTGGGCCTGAAACACTGTATCTGTAAGAAAGAAGCAACTCTACTCACGACGTGTGATGTTTCGGGAGTTGAGGTGTTTACCGGAACCGTTAAAAACGGGAAAGATGAAGCAGAGACGCCCACACCTCCGGTCACTTGACCTGTTAATCTGTTTTCCACTGACAAAGAGGCATTGTGGAAAACTAGAGGGGGGTTTGTTAATCTGAGCAAATCTTTCAAAACTCACACATGCACAAACACTCGTTCTCCATTGAAAGAGTCCTGTATTAATTGAGGTTATGCAATGTAAATATGTATAGATACAACACAGGAAAAACATAATCAATTCTTAGTATTTCATGCAGAGTTTAGGCTCCAATAAACACTTTCTGGTCACAGAGGCCCTTAGAAGGGAGTTTAGTGTACTATGTAGTGCCCTCTAGTGGAGGAAATGCACCTCTGCGCGTGGCCCCATTTCATTAATGTCTGACCATTAAAGTGCTGGAACTGCATTCAGGGTCGGAGCACCGGCGCAAGTCATCCAATGCGATGTTTATATACTCAAAACATGCAAATAACATCAGAGAGTGTATTTAACGAGAGTAGGGTTTTTGCATGAAGAAGCTGTGGAGAAAAAGCCTCAATAGGTCACTGGGGTAAGCCTGTTTCTTGTATCTGTATCTTGTGTTATGTCATTGTTTTTGACATGGGAGACATTTGATGCATCCTATTATACTGCACTTTTTCACATGTCACTCTTTTTTATAGCATTTTATCATATTAATGTCAAATTGTTTGTTTCTAGTTTACAGCATATATAATTATTGTATATTTTTATGTATAGTAAGTATTTATCCTTTTTCACGTTTAAATACTTTCAGGTTTTGTCTCTTTGAGAGCATGTTGGTAAGATCTTTAACTACATTAGGTTATGGAAAGGGGTTAAATTGGGATTTGTTATGTGTGGGGGGGGGGCTCTATGGTATGGGGTTTTATATATTTTAGATATACACTGTATACATTACACACATGTAAATAAATATGTTTAATGCAATTGGCCAATTTTTACCTTTATAGAGGGCACTTTTTCTAAACTTATAAAAACTTGTTCTTACATTTTTCTTACAATTCTTACATTTGGTTTATAAATCCAATAATTATAATATTGTTATTGTCTAGCCTATCAAAACGTTATCAAATTAAATCATTTACACTAAAAATACAACTACGTTGAATTATGAGATTCTTTAAAAAATAAATAAACAAGTAGTGGAAGAGTTATCCTTGAAACGATCTAAAAACGTTAAGTGACTTTGCGTAACAAATTGTATATTAGACATAAAAACATGTTGTGTGTTTAGATTTTTCCTCGAGAGACTGTGTGAGCCTCGTCTCAGCAGCGCAGCCTTATACTGTCAGTATATATGTACTGTATTCACTATTTGCCACTTACTCTAAATGCGATAAAATCAGAGCACTACTAGTGTAGTTTACATTGTTTTGTTTTGTTCGGTAATAGATGTTTTAATCACGTTACTTGTCTGTTTGAAGCATTAATGTGGAGCCCTGGAGTTTATGTGCGGCCCCGGCCCAATTTAATCCCTGACTATGAAGCAATTCTTTGGTTACATTTTGATAACATGAATGGAAACTTTAGGAGTGATGCATGCAGAAAAAACTACAGTGTCTTAATCTCTGAATGTGAATTGAATCTTTATGTATTTAACAGGCTGGCTGTGAGAAATGCAGCACTCACGGAGAGTGTGTTTTTAAGAGGTGCTAAACTGGGAATATACTTTCTGTGATGGATGCTTTTGAAGGAATCCATTGTGTGCAGCTCTCCTCCTCTCCTCCTGCACGCTCCAGGTCTGTACCAGGGTACAAGGTGCTGGTGGCAGGGAATTCTGGGATAGCTGTATACTCATCACCTACGTTCTTTGGTAAAGGAGATTTCACAGATCAGCATACAGCAGAGGAAGAGAGATGCCCAGTTGGGAGGTACGTCAAGAGTTCACCAAAACAAACAATACCATTACTCTGTTTTCTATAGACTCACCTCCAAAGTGTCTAATGTTATGAGCAACTGCTAAATGGAGACAAAATCGTACACCCACAATTATTATTATGAATGAATAATGATTTAAACTCATGAATGAATGAGCAGAATGTGTGAAAGTCAATCAGACCTATAGGCACATACAAGTCACAACATATTAACAAACATAACATTACTTAACAAAATACAACACATAAAATAACAAGTGCAACATAACAACCTATTAGAACAGGACAAACAACACATAAAACAAACATGCGTACTAGAACTGAACAAAATATCTAATGTAACATAACGTATTGTAACACATAAAGTAACAGAATGGAACAAACATAACATACCAGAACTGAACCAATAATTTAAAATAGCAAAACATAAAAACATAATACACAAAGTAACAGAATGGAACAAACATAACATACTAGAACTGAACGAATAAACATACAATATAATTTAAGATAGAGTAACATACAACATAATATAATGGAACCAACATAACATAGCAGAACTGAACCAATAATGCAACATAACGTAACACAAAGTGACAGGAAGAAACATAACATACTAGAACTGAACAAACTATTTAATGTAACATAACAATGCAAATAGAATTTAATGTGGAGTAACATAAAACATAACACAATGGAACCGACATAACATACCAGAACTGAACCAATAATTTAAAATAGCAAAACATAAAAACATAACAGACACAGTAACAGAATGGAACAAACTATTTAATCCATTGGGATTTAGTGGCTTTAACAAGCCACCAATAGAAGCTACATACAAACTAATACAAGTCACATTATAAACAGTAAAACCATTAGAAATATTTGTGATGGTTTCTTTTGGTAGGTTTATCAGCAGCAAGATTCGAGGACAGAACTGAACAAACTATTTTACATAACATAACACGACATACATACAGAACAGAATGGAACAAACATAACCAGTACAAAGCATTTAACATAAGATAATATGCAAAATTGAATGAAACAATAACAAAGCTGAACAAACAATGCATAAAACACAAAACAACAATCACATACACAACATAACACAATGGAACAAGCATAACGCAGCAGAATTTACAATATGACAAAAAAAAACAATAGAGTAAAATGACGTACAGAGTAGAATAGTAACACTGAACTATTTGTTTGAGGCGTGTCACGTGATTCCTGGATGCCTCCGCTCGGTCATGTGACCTGTGATTGACAGCTGGACATTTTTCCTGCTCAATCTCAGAGGAAAGTCTGGCAAAAGTGTCCGAGCCCAAAACAAAACATCACGGATTTCTCTCTCGGGATCGGGTTCGGGAGTGTTTGTCTGGATTAGATCTCAGCTCTCGAGCACAGTCGGAAAACTTCAGTCACATCTATTGGTATTTTTTGCTTATTACTGTTTATCCTTGTTGATCTCGGGAAAGCTGAACTGCAACTTTCTAACACTGTAACTTTATAGGATTGTCACGTTATTGCTGTTAACGCGAGCGAGTGTGTGGTGCGCGGTGACCGCGGGTCGCGGGGAGTCCTGTTGCCGGGCGCGGTGAGGGAAGGGCGGGGAGGGCACACGGGAAATGCCGCGACTACCGCGGAGCGCTGAGTTACATAAACCGCCCTGAAGTTCAGTCAGGGCTGATTCTGCTCATAACGACAAATCGGTGTGTGTGTGTGTGTGTGTGTAGGCATCCACAGCTCTGTCAGACTATATAAAGCAGGGTGTGGCGAGATGTTTTCATGACCAGATTATTTTTATAATGTGAAAGGAATTTGGAGATGGTCCTTGTTTGGTTGTTCTTAGACTCCTGCTGGCAGTGTTGGGAGGGTTACATTGGAAATGCAATAGGTTACAGATTACAAGTTACCCTGTTTAAATTGTAACAAGTAGTGTTTCTATTTCATCACTGATGCTGGCATAAAAAAGAGTTGATCTTAAATAAAGCATATGCATAAACCCTAATAGCAAATAAAACAGTTATCAATTAAGAATTTGTCCCCATTCCCATTTGGGATTTTGTGTTTATCGTGTACAGGATATCGTGTTTTTATTTTTTTTAAATTGGTGAAATCTTGCAGGTTGGTCGACCTGGAGCCAGATCCGAGGCCTGGACTGGGGGGTGATGGAGGCCAGAAGATACCCCCAGAGGAGGAGGAGGCGGGAGCACACAGGCGAGAGATGTACGACATGTCCCGTCTGCGCAGTTCCTCTCTGGAGATCAGGGAGAAGGGAACAGAATTCCTCCGAGAGCAGCTAGATGCTGCACAAAAGGTGCCACATATTCTGTTCTTTTCAGTGTAAAAGGTTTGTGATGTTTTCTTGTAGGTTCTTTAGATCAGCGCTTGGGTTCTTTTAAAGGAGTAGTTCACCCAGAACTGAAAATTTGCTGAAATGCACTCATCCTCAGGCCATTCAAGATGCAAATGAGTTTGTTTCTTCATCAGATTTGGAGAAATGTAGCATTGCATCACTTGCTCACCAATGGATGTGAATGGGTGCCGTCAGAACGAGACTGATAAAAACAACACAATAATACACAAGTACTCCACAGTCCATCAGTTAATGGGCTTTTCCAGCAAATTTTCATTTTTGTGTAAACTGTTGTTTATTTACCAGGCTCTCCTATTCAAATCCATTCTATTCAAATGTGTTTTATAGGCTCTCGTCTGTGTTTTCAGGAGCTGAAGCTGAAAGACGAGGAGTGTGTCAGACTGGCTCATGTCAGAAATCAGCTGGAGCAGGAATTGGAGGAATTGACCGCCAGTCTGTTTGAGGTGGGCGGTACTAATGTGACTGACATCACTGATTGACATTGAACAGAGAAGTGTGCCATGAAGACATGCAGACATTATATTGCATTTTAGCTTCAAATTTATACAAGGGATTGTATCTTTTGTCATCAATTTTTTTGGTCGGGAGTAGCTCATTTTAAATGGTGTCGTGGTGACAAATTATTTTTGTTTATTAAGAAACAAATTAACAGTATGATTATTGAATATTAATACTAAATTAGACATTTAAAAAATTATTCATTTATTAGTTTAATTAGAATTATATAGATTTAAAACTAAATAATTATTTATTTAAAATACTTATTTATTAGTTTGTTTTATTACTTCATGGACCCTCACAATTCATGTTAAATTATTATACAATTAAAAATGTTATAATTTATATAATTAAAATAAATAATAATATGATTAATAATTAATAATCTTTATTTATACCTATAATAAAATTTTGAATTTATAATTATTCTATAAAATACTTTGTCTTACAATTTATATTACACTGAAAATATTTTACTGTATTATATTAAATATTTATTAATAATGATTCATATTTATTTATAATTGTAATTTTACATTTTAAATTTAATTAAAATATAATGAAGTCTTACCATTTATGTAAAATTGGCTAAAAATTTTGCATGCATACATAATAACATAAAAACTATAAGGACATTAGCAAAATGCTATTCAGAATCATTTTCGATGAACTTTTAACATCTCTCATCTCTAGGAGGCTCATAAGATGGTGCGAGAGGCCAATGTGAAACAAGCGGCAGCTGAGAAGCAACTGAAGGAGGCTCAGGGCAAGGTGCTGTCTCACTCTTTCTGTCTCACTCTCGGCTCACTTCAGTCTCTATAATCTCAAAATATGCCTGTCTTCTCAGATTGACGTCCTGCAGGCAGAAGTTTCTGCTCTGAAAACCCTGGTGCTGACCTCCACGCCCTCCTCCCCGAACCGCCAGCTTCACCCTCAGCTGCTGTCTCCGGGCTCCAGCCGGGCTTCGTCTCGGCCCGGGGGCCACACGCGCAACAAGAGTGCCAGCGGTGCTTTGCAAACGGAGCCCACGCCGACGGATGTGGCGACAAACCGGGAGGACAAAGAGGTACAAACACGCTCCTGAAAAAGATCTCAGGCTTCTCGGGTGTAGTTTTGGTCTGCATGATGAGGGTTTGATCACTGACTTCCTGCTGTTCTTCCTCTGTTCTCCTCCTCCTCCGCACCTCCTCATGGGTCTGTATTTCTCTGATCTGTGCAGTTCCTGTTCTCCTCTCTCTGATACTGTGTGTCTGATTCCTGGTCAGCTGCTCTGTGTGACCTGTGTGTCAACCCTGGCAGGTCTCCATGGCAACAGGGTACTAAGGGTTCCGAAATAAAACTTAATTTATTTTGCTTTTTTGCTTTAAAAAAAAGGTGGAATCCAGCCTAAAGGAGTTTGCTGGTTTTTCCTGATTTAGGGTGGTTTATCATTTACTGAAAACTGCCCAAAGCTTCTGTAAAATCATCCTAGAGCAGTCCGATCAGTGTCATTTTGTAATGGTTCACTAAAAGTAAAAAAAAAAAAAAAAAAAGATTTTGTTAATTCTAATTGTCTGGAAAAAAAAATTACAAATTAAATGAAATTAATAACTGAAATGAAAATGAGAAATGCTGTCTTAGCAACTAACTGACGAAAGTTTTATTAAAGGTTATCAAGGTGCTGAAATTACCAAAACAAAAATAATAAAAAAACAAATAAAAATTATAAAAAGCACATAAGACAAAGTATAAAATAAAAATAAATCTAAAAATACAAAAGCTAATTCCAAGTAATATTTATACATTAACACTAATAAATATTAAAAAACACTAAAATAATTGTATATTATATTATTGTAATAATAAATCATATTATATATTTTAGATAAATTCAAATAATTAAAATAATATTGTTAATAAAATATATTAATAAATATAAAAATGACTAAATACTAAAAAAAGAATGAAATGTTTTAGATATGTTAATAAATACTAAAGAAAATCAATATATTTATACATACTTATTTTTTTATTAATAAAATGTGTTATCAATAGTACAAATAATAAAAAAAGTTTTACATGTCATAATACGAATTACTAAAAATACATTAATATATTAATAACGTATAAATAACTAAATAACTAAAAATTACTAAAAAGAAAGTAAATGTACAAACAATAAAATCTAATTAAAAGCATGATTAAATATTGTATATAAATATATAAAGTGGTTTAGTGGTTAAAGTGCCCAGGTTACACCAGCAAACCACCTCGGCTAGTTTTACCTTTTTTTCGTTGGGAAGCAAAACAAAATAGTAATCAACACATTTCAGAAAAAGAAATGGTTTATGAAAGTACCTTTAATTAATTGAGTGGTTAAAGGGATAGTTCACCAAAAAAATGAAAACTACCTCATAATTTATTAACCCTCAAGACATCCTAGGTGATTATGACTTTCTTCTTTCAGACAAATCCAATCAGAGTTATATGAAAAATGTCCTGGCTCCTCCAAGCTTCATTGTGTCAGTAATTGGCTGTTATTATGGATATTTTTCTTAAAAGAAAACACTATACAGGAAGCCTTTCTTCACCCACAGAACCACATGAGGCACTTTTTATTATGGATAAGTGCGCTTTATTGGACTTCTTTTGGACTGCTGAAAAATAACACCCATTCACTGCCATTATAAAGCAGCGTGGAGGAGCCAAGATCATTTGAATATAATTCCAAAAGTCTTGTTCTGAAAGAAGACAGTGGTATACACCTAGGATAGCTTGAGGATGAGTAATTTTCAATTACATTTTTGGGTGAACTATCCCTTTAAGCAGGATGAACTAAACTCTCTCTCTCTTTTCTGTAGTTGGACTCGGTGTTGTTCGCAGAGTTCCTCTCGTGGAAGGAGAGGCCGGGTCTGGATCGCTCCTCTGCGTTCATCGGCAGGGTGTACAGAGAAGATATCGGGCCCTGTCTTTCATTCACTTGCTCTGAGGTGTGTGAGCACACTTGTCTTCCTCTGACCGTGTGTGTTTTCTCTCTCTGACGAACTCTTGTGCTTCTCCTCCAGCTGTCTCAGTCGGTTCAGAGCGCCGTGGAGAATAACTCTCTCACCATTGAGCCCATCACCTCGTCCTCTCTGCACACGCTCAAAGCCCTCGAATGCGGAGGACCCAAGTAAGTTATGGATGGATGACTCTATATAAACAAAACACATCTTTCATGCTTCTGGCCAATCAGATTAATTTAAAGGGATCCAAAAAGGTCACCCTCATGTCATTCCAAAGCTGTAGGACATTTGTTCATCATCACAACACAAATGAAGATATTTTCGATGAAATCTGAGGGCTCTCTGATGTGGAGGAGCAAATGAAATAATGTTAATATATATATATATATATATATATATATATATAAATCATTAAATGCATGCATTATGTATTTAATGTTTTCTGTATATATTTCAACAATTATTTCATTTTGACTAATTTGGCCCTCCGTACTCTTACCCTAAATATCTTCATTTGTGTTCAGAAGATGAACGAAGGCCTTATGGGTTTGGAACGACATGAGAGTGAGTAATTAATGACAGAATTTTCATTTTACTCCTAAATTAGGAGTAATTACAACTCATGCTTGTGTCAGAATCAATTTGCTCTTTTTTTACTCATAAAAATACTAATCTACTTCATCAAGTAATATGCATTATGGACCTTTTATTCATTTAATGACAATTTCCATTAAAATCTCTAAAACGTGAAAAAATTATGAGAATGCAAAACATTTGTTACAATAAAAGTTACTTGAGCATCGTTGCATTATTTTTTCATTTTGCGAATTATGATAACTAGCTACCCTAGGGGGAAAAAACAGTCTGGTGAATTATATAAATGCACAAACACACATATATAAAATATAAATATGATTAAGTCATTTAATTGTATTTTATACTATCCAGCAGCTCTTAGACTGCTTCACCTAGCTTCCACGTTTCTTAAATCCGGATCAAAGTCAAACTCTTTTGATTCATCATGAAGTGTGTGGGATAGGGGGCAACAAACACTTGAATCGGAGCGATTGCTCTTTAATCACTCTTTGATTTGGGGTTGTTTTCACAGCGGTTGCCGGACACCCATAGAAACGTAAGTCACTGCAAGAACCAAATGTGCATGAAATCCTGTTAACACTAACACAGTTTCACTTTTCTGTCCGGAACTCTTTTTAAATATAAAATCCTTTAAAATATATTTTTATTATTTATTTTTAACAAAACAATTTAGTTATTTATTATTATTTTTTGCAAATAAACCCTCGCCTTGCAATGCGCGTCTCACTTTGTATCATGTCCATAATATTTATTTTTTATTTTATATTGTATATTTAATGTATTATATTTGGTCCTCAAGGTTTTTTATGTTAAAATTAATTAGTCCCAACTGAAGAACAGGTTTTCTGTGTATTTGTTCCTTGCTGGGCGTGTCGTTGCTGGGCTTGTATCTTATTGGTTGTTCAGAGTGTTTAGTTATTTGATTGACAGCTCTACTGACCAGTGTTCTCTTTTTTTTTCAAAAAACAGTAAATGTGCGTTGAGCGGCTTGTCCCGCCCCTGCCGACATCGCATCAAACTGGGAGATAAAGAGAATTACTACTATATATCTCCGTCTAGCAGAGCACGAGTATGTGTTAATACAGTATCAGTCTTTTAATAAGCGGTTCTATGATGCTCATTTCAGTTAATAAACTAGTTCTCTCCTCACAGATCACAGCTGTGTGTAATTTCTTCACTTACATCAGGTACATCCAGCAGGGCCTCGTCAGACAGGACGGTGAGTTGATCAACTCTATACTAGGCCCCTAGTTGAAGATAGTGAAGATATTCTGTACCTACCATAAATATATCAAATCTTAAAGTTTTGATTAGTAATAAGCATTAATAAGGATTTTATTTACAGATATTTATAGGTGATTTTCTCAATATTTAGATTTGAAACCTCTGAATATTATCCTATCTAAAGAAACCATACATCAGTGGAAAGCATATTTATTCAGCTTTAAGATTATTGACACTTATATATCATTATATATATTTATATATATTTGGATGTATATTTTATATTTAAATTGATAAAAAAAAAATATATATATATACGTATATATACATATAAAATCAAAATTTTATATGCAATATTGAAGTATTTTAATATATATATTATAAATATTAGTATGTATTTTATATTTAAATTGATATATATTCAAATACTTCAATATTGTATTTTAAAAATTTATATAACGTGTGTGTGTGTGTGTGTGTGTGTGTGTGTAAAATAATATATATATATATATATGTATATAAATAAATATATAAAATTGGGGGTTTATATATATATATATGTATATATATATATACATGTTTTATTTTATTTTTTATATTTATTTTTGAAAGGTTTCATTTTATTGCAATACAGTAACATAATTGTAATTGTTGTATGGTTGCAGTCCAGCAGATGTTTTGGGAAGTGATGCGTCTGCGGAGAGAGATGAGTGTGGCCAAACTGGGATATTTCCTGACGGAGCAGAGCTAGAGAACCAGCACACAAATACAAACACCGCATCACAGTCATCTCAACTTTCACTCAAACACTCCATGTTCATGTCTGTATTCACTAGAGAAGAATTCCCAGAACACTAGCGCACTGGCCTCGTGTTGTTCTGGCTCCTGGAAAGACTGAATTCAGTAAATGTGCCACTTCCTTAACACAGAGGTAAATGTTTAAGTGATTTAAATTTCAAGAAGTCAACAACAGGACGTTTTTTCCCATTTACCGGTGTGGAGACTCTTTTTGACTTTTTAAAACGTTTTTTTTTTCTCACACTCCTGTCTGTTTTTCCCTCATCATTGAGAGTTTAGATCTCACAGTTCAAACTTCTTCCCGCCCAGAATTCTAATTTAAATCTCACACTTCTGAATTTCTCTCAGAATTCTATTTTGCTGTTTTTGCCGCACAATAAAACAATTTGAAAAGGTAACTGACTTTAAAAAAAATTAAATTGTTTGAATTAAGTGATTTAAACACATTTAAACTCCCATTTGCAAATAAATTGCATTCATAATTTGAACCCTCAAATGTTTTCAGCTCATAGTGTTCACAAAAATCTCAATAAACAGTTTTTTCAATTCTAGAAAGATGGTAAAATAAATGACTTGTATTGAAAAGATCTTGTGTTGTTTCCGCTTTTGTCAAAACATAAAAAGCTTGATATTCTGATGTCCTGTATGTTCCTCCAAATCTTTTAACAACAGTTTATTACCAGTTTGACAAGGACGTGAACGCCTATACTAGTCTGAAACTCTTAATTATATTAATTCCAGCAATAGAATCAGTTCTGGAGTTTAATGCAGTGGCTTCATCTGAAGGTACTGCCCCATCTTGTGTCCCAGTGATTTCTGTGTGTTTACAGCTTTGAATGGACAATCCTCCAGAGATCTTTTCTATGCAAGTGTCATGAACGCAGCAGCACTTATGTTATGGATGCCTAACCATCACGCACAAGTTATGGTAATTGCACCATGATGCATCGCACTCCGTATCAAAGATTATACCTGTTGCATGATCGACGGTTGCTGTCTTGCGACACGAATACAGTGTTTACAGAGTAGAACTCGCTTGTGGTGGACTCTCTTCATATTTAATTTGATATGTGTGAAAACATGTCTTCAATAGGTTGTATTTTCAGTTTTTTGTTGTTTTTTTGTCAACTGGAAATGTTTTGGAAATATATTGTTCAGCCTTGTTTTCATTCGTGACACATTAAATATGGCGTCGGTTTGTTGCTTTAGTTAAACTGCCTCATCATGTTAAAATGACCTTTAAACTCCATTAAAAGCATCTTCTGAATATAAATGTGTGACTCAGGTTTGTCTGGTGAATAATGATTACTTTTTCCAAAAATAACTATACAGCATCATATAAGTGTACTTTATTCATAACCACTTATGTCTGAATGTATAAACATACAAACTGGTCAGTTATATATTTTGGACTTTCATTGCAGTGAAATATATATATATATATATATATATATATATATATAAATATAAAATATATATTAGTGCTGTTAAATGATTAATCACAATTAAT
>JAUCNO010000585.1:194748-208214 GCA_032353835.1 Enteromius viviparus | reverse complement strand
GACCACGAGCTCATTAATAAACTGCAAATGGATCTAGATCTTTCTGATTCTGAGTCTGCTTCTGCACAGACATCACAATATTACATTTTAATGTTAAAATGTTTAGGTGATACATTTTTTCCACAGCTTTATCAAAGACATTATCAGTTAGTTTGTTGCTTCTTTAGAGCATAAATCCACTTTCATAACACTCCTTTGTTAACTGCAATTGGATGATTACAGTACACGACAAAGGACAGAACAGTCAATGAGTCAACATTCATTTAGTACAATATAATAATGTTGCTAATTTTGTTAATTAAGAAAAAAAAGCATTTTACAATCAAGAGTCCATAGTTTTGCTATGAGTGCGAGCGGGAGATCTCTGGGTCAGCAAAGGTTCAAATCCAACTGAGCTCACAAAGTCAACCTTTTGACCACAGGAAGAGCAGAGCTATAATTCATGTGGTTGGAAAGTAGCGCATAAGAGCTCTAGCTCCTGTAGTGTACTGTAATTCTGAATGAACTGTGTACTAATTAGATGCGTCATCTTTATTGCAACAGGTTAAATCAGCAGTTTTGCATATGCACCCAGATAATCAGATACACTCACGCGTCGCCTGCTCACAAGGTTCAGATATGAGACAGCGCAACCACTGGTGGTCTACAGAGGATACCTCATTATGTAGAACTGAGCTCGGGGTAGCAGAGCTAGCTGCAATAATCCCATGCCTCACTGCTGAGCTCATTCCAGGATAACACTCCTAATGAGCTCACGTCTTCCCCCTGCGCTCATGCTGAGATTGCTGGCAGCGTGTGTGCGTAATATGTGTGTCTCGCTCTCTCTCCATGTTTCATCACAGGATCAGAGAGAGAAAGTAGGAGTCGAGTCCCCTGAAGTGAAGGGCCTCAGTCTCTCGGATGCGTTTTTCGCTGTGCAGTTGACACGCTAACCCAATTGTGCCTCCAGGATACGGAATCAAACAAGGCAGTCAGACCCTGGCAGCAATGCAATGCAAATAGTTAGTTCTCATTTAAAGGTGCTTTTATGAACGCTAACGCCAATATTTCAGTAATCTCACATCATACGGCATACTAACGGCATACTGTTCAATGACAGACTGATGTATATTACTCTTAAAAATGGCAAGCGCTGACTGAAATTGACAGTTCTAATTTCTTATTTTTAGTGGCTGGCTTTATACAACTTAGGCAGGGCTTTTTCAGTTTGCTTACAGAAATATGTTACTGGTTTGATGGATTGTGTACTTTTTAGGAAAACGTAATCACCAGATTTGTCAGGTTAGTTGGACCAGATTTTTCAGAGATATCTTGGACCAAGATATTCAGATTTTTGTTGAAGGCATGTCTGAATAATTCAAATTGTAAATGAGATATCCACAGGCAATCCTTTCTAGTTTTCGGATTTGGTGCTCAAGAATACATTCTTATTATGAATGTTGCTTAAAGTTTTATGCCATTTTTAAGGTGGCTAATATTGTTTTATGAGTGTCTTAAAACAGGTTTACATGTATGCAAGGTGAAAAAACACTTTAGTTTTCTCTGAAAATAGATTTTATTTTACCCCATTTCTAAATGATTCGTAAACGACTTGTGTGAAGCAGTTAGAAGACTCTAGTTTCTTTGAACCCCTCCCTCCCGTGATCCCTCACTGTGATTGGTCAGATGGAGCAGTCCTTTATGATTGGTCCACAGACTCAAAGCACGAACCAAAACTAACGTAGACAGTGCTTTTGTAATCGAATCGGCACACCTCTATGTAGTGAAATTCAGTATTACATAAAGCATAACACTGCATTAAGCCTTCGTTTATCATTACTCAGGCCACATTTAAATATAGCCGGGTATTTAGTGAAATTAATAATTCCTCCTCTCCGTTTTCAATAATAACATTGTGCACACAACATCGATTTCAAAAAACTTGTCATTTATATCAACCCGCATAAATACGTCGTCGAGCGCGATAACTATTCCAAACCTATGTAAAGTTAAATAGGGCACTCACATGACGTTAAGCATTTTCTGGCACATAACCAAATCGCAGGAAAATACCTGCTTCTTCCCTTCGTGTAAACAGGGCCTTAAACTCATGATGAGACAGACATACAGTCAAGCTACATCACAATGTTTAGACTGCATTACTGCCCCACAGCTGAACGACAGAACTACAGAAACGCAACTTAGTCGGTTACCAAGACATATGCAGGAATGTTACACAACATCGCGTAAACAAATACGATTGCAAGAAAATACAATTTTCAATTTTGAATCTTACTTACAGTTAGAAGTTCAAAGGAGCAAGCAGATCCAAATAAACTGGACTCTGATACTTCTTTTAAAAGCAAGCGTTTGGTGAATATAGTGTTGTTCTCCAAGATTGGAAAAACAGTCTTCAGTAAAATGACTCGAACACGAGACTGTACTGCTGAGGTGTTGTTGAAAAAAATTAATGTTAATCACTCATTCTTTGTAGATTCACCTTTCAGAAGGGCATATAAAACAAATTAACTCTGACATGGTACAGCGTCTTCTTCACTAATGTAATCAATGTGGAAATTGTACTGTTTGGGGGCGGGGCAAGCTGTTTGCGACGTATAACGTGGGCGGACATTATGCAAAACATGTTACCTAGTGACGTGGCTCAGTAACAGAGAAAGATTCACATTTTTGACGACTCGTGCAGGCGAATGTGAGTCGACTCTTGTTTTTTAAAGACAATAACTTTATTTATTGTGCACTGTCAGCATCACAACTTTGCAGATAGTTTATGTTCACATACAGCTACATGAAACACTGCATGAACAATCATTTTTGAAAAAGCATAATAGGGGCACTTTAACATCTTGTGAAGTAAAAAGCTGAATGAAACAAATCCATGGAGGCTTTTTTATTTCAAACTGCTGCTTCTGGCTAAAATGAATCTATAATCCACAACACTTCCTCAAGTGTTATTATATCACCTCTGTTATCTATTATTATTATAACGCTTATTATCCTCTCACATCAAAATCAAGTTTGTTTAGTTATGTTTTAGACTATTTTCACTTTTAAACTTGTTCGGTGCAGATTTTTCTCTTGATTCAGATTATTCTTTCTAATGGAGAAAGCAATTTTACGGTTCATATGCACATATATTAGCTGAGAGAAACAGTTTGAAGTTAAAAACATAATGGATTTTTACAAACGCACATCTTTTCTCTTCACAAGTCATTAACTGTTTGGACTGGAGTGATGTGGATTATTGTGATGTTTCTTTTATCAGCTTTTTGGACTCTCATTCTGACGGCAACCATTCACATCCATTGGTCAAACAATAGTACATTTCTCCAAATCTGTTCCCATAAATAAATAAAACCATGTACACCTTGGATGGCCTGAGAGTACATTTTCAGCAATTTGGAGTGACCCATTTCTTTAATTTCTTTCTTTAAAAATAATAAATGATACTCAACCTAAACTGTTGAAAGGTAAAGTGTTAAAAGTTGCCTTTTCTCTGTCTTTGTCAATTTATTAGGCCATTATGGACAGCTGGGACACGGCACTGAAAATAGCACAGATGAACCAACACGGGTGGACTACTTCCCTAGCCATCGGATGTGTGTTAAGGATGTTGTTTGTGGGTTATGGAACACTTTTGTGTCCGCTGTGCCAAAAGAACAACCTCCATCCTGACTGGAATAGACTCTTTCAGAGGGTCTTATAAATACAGGCATTTCAAAGTTAGAGAATTAGAGTTTATTAAATTAGGTACAAATATGTGTTCAATAATACAGGACAGAAAGATATTTTTTAACCAGAGTAAGTAAAAATGTTTTCAAACATATATAAATGGTAGAAATACTGAGTAAGAAAATACATTCACAATTAGGACGCTACATTATTGACAGATCAAGGCGCAGGTGAATAATCCGGACTGGAAAGCAGCTTCAGTTCCGTGTAAACTTCACAACACAATCTTGAATGAACTGCAAAAGAAGATGCTCAGTCAATGAGGAGAAAGTCTTCTTAGGAAGTTTTATTTGATCGAAAGTTGTAATTACGATTTATTTGGGTCAGAATAAATGTGTAATTTTGGGCAATTTCATATTTTTTCGGCTCTTAAATTTTAAATACAAAATTATAAAGTGCAATGAGTGAATTAGGTTTATAATTCATGCTTTATGCATTTTATAATTATGCTGTGCTGCAACAAACAATGATGGGAAATGCAATTTAGTCATGTAAGGAAAACAAAATATAAATATTAGATGAAAAACACATATGAAAATCAGATATGTTGCCTTGGCAATTAACTTTACTAAATAAGCTACAAAAATAAGTACTACAATTATTAAAATTATTAATTAATTAAAAATGTAAAACTGCAATTAAAATGATTTATAATGATAAATAAATCTATATATAAATATCAAAAGAACTAAAGTTAGAACTTTTATATGGAAATAAAAACAAATAAAAAATCTGATTATAAAAATGTTACATTTATAATTTTTATTAAAGGTAATACAATTGAAAATTAATAATTTCAAAAATGAAAATATTAATATAATAAATCTGTCTGTTAAACTGTCTAGTTGAAACAGCTATATAAAAAGCTATATAGCTTATTTACATTTTATTACATTACATTAATATAATTTAAGCAAATATATATATAGAAATAATTTTAAAATACAAATTTATTAAATCATAAAAACAAACAATTAGTAGGAAAAAATATAAACTGAAAATATCAAAAGCTAATTCTAAATAAATATTAATTAAAATAACTTATCGTCAGCTAAATTTGTATGTCAAAATACTACACTTACTAACACTGAAATAAAAATATTTTAATAATTTATTACATTTATAACTGCTATCTAGAAAACTCATGACATTTAACAAAAGTACTTAAACTAATATGAAAAATAAACACACATATAGCTTCATCTCCATTTCTCAACGGTTCAATAAGAAAATAAGAAAAAACTAAGTTGTACAGTAAACATTCTCAAGTGATTCTCATTCTAAACTGAATTAGCCTGAAGGCATCTATATCTTTATTTCAACTGTCCTTTTTTTTTTTTTCATAAAAAGCAAAAATCTGTCACCTGACAAAATCTGGAGATCTGGAGATGACATGCTGAAATTCTGAGAGATTGACTGTGCCGTCCTTATCGATGTCCGACTCTTCCAGGATCTGCACAGTTACATGTGTTTACGTTAGTGAATCTGTTAGATGTCTCTCATTGATGTGATGTATCTCCACCACACTCACATTGCTTATGAGCTGTCTCATCTCCTCTGCGGTCAGACGAGTGTCGTCCGTCTCGCCGGTCAGAGAATGCACCAGCTTCTCCAAGTCTCTAGAGTCAAGGGTCCCGTCATCGTCAAAGTCTGCAGCAGAAGAAGTGTTAATAATGAGTGCTATTGTGTAAACCGTCAATACTGAGACGGTTACATATACAACATCTAATACCAAAGATTCGGAAAGCGTAGTGGGACTTGATTTCCAGGGTGGCCGAATCACTGAAGGCACTCAAGAGGTCCAGGAAATCCTCGAAGCTCAAGCTGCCATCCTTCATGTCAGAGGTTGAGAAAACGTGACAAATCCTTTTCCTGAAGGGGTTAGACTGTGACACAGAACATATACAAAAGTCACAATATATCTGTAAGGATTAGAAGATATTTTGCTTAAAGAAAGCCCACCTTGTTTTCAAAAACATTAAGGTTTTTGTGACTGCAATACAGACTTTGGGATTTATTTTATATAATTCACATTTGCTAGTTTAGCAATGGAAGAAAATATATGGCATGCTTAGCACATGGTCCAAAAGGGTTGAACCTATTGCTATTTAAACAATGTGCTGCAGGACATGAAAATGACAACTGCGTCGGACTGAAACAAGCACTTGCATCTGTTACCTTCAGTTCAGGAAGTGTGAGGACCTTGTCCATGGACACCCTGGAGCCATACGGTCCATTTTCTCTCTCCTGCAGTTCAGAGAATATTTTGTGTGCCCTAAACAAACACATGGATGATGAGCCCCAAAAGTCTATAATGTCATGACATTCAAATATTTTATATATAAGACATAGTTCACCCAAAAATGTACAGTGCAATATTAAAAATAATATAAAAAAGAAAAATAATTGTTGGTAACTGAGGTTAAGATAAAATATTAATGTTAGATGAAAACTTTCAAAGGAAAAATAGAAATGTATTGGCAACTAAAACGTACAATAAAAAAAATTAAAATAAATTAGAGCTAAATAGAAATATTTAAGTTTAATTACTATAAATACTAATAAACTTATTCAGAAATATTTACAATTAAATGAATAAAAATGACACCTCAACTAAAAATATAATGAAAAATATAAAATAATACTGATAAATACTTTACTATAAATAATAAATAACTTTACTATAAATCAAGGTTTGTTATACCTCACCTGAACACAAAATAATAAAAAAAACACTGAAAACAGCAAAGCAAAACAAAACGGAAACTAACGTCACGTGTGCACAAGTGTGAGTACATCGTGACTTTACTTACAGTAAGATTTCTTGCTTTGTGAGGAATGTGAGCTCCTGTATAAGCAAATATATATACATTTATATTTAAAAACAGATATATAATAAAAAAAATTTAATAAACACATATTCACAGATATATACTTAATATTAAATATAAATGTTGCTGTTGTTTTTGTTTGTTGGTTTTTAACTGATACTAGCTATTTATCTGTTATCTATCTATCCAATTATCTATCTACGTGTCTCACCTGATACTCTGACAGAAGATCTTTCGGTAACTTGCTCGATGTTCCCCCCATTACCAGCTGTGTTTTTCAGCACGACTAGTACTTTAACTTTAAACTATAATAAAGTCGCTTAATATTACTATTGTTTCATAAAATCCAAGTTAAACGCCTAAAGCTTTGCTGTTTTTAGCCAATAGGCTAAACAAACTTTGGTCGAAGCACTGCGCTTCCGCTTCCTGGATAGCACGTCAGTTACTATAGGAACAAAAAATTTGACTGCGCAAAGTCCACACTTTTTAATAACTTCCTCGAATTTGAGCTGGAGATTTAGTTGCTTAGTTATACAAATAAACGATGATTGGTTATAAAAATGTTCACTTCTGCATACCCAGTAGCACAATAAAATTGAGAATAAAATATAATTATTTCCTGGAGCATCTTCCTCATTGTTACTGTTAGTTATAGGCGTAACTGTATTATATAATGATGTATTAATTATATAATTATTTGCTCATTAATTATATAATTATTTTAGCGTCTTATAAAAAAATCCACTGCCGTGCCACTTATTTATTATGAAATAAGTAAACAATATATTTACAACTTTAATTTATAACACTTTATAACTATCCCTATCTTCTCCATGATGTATCTTTTTCATTTATTGACAATAGTGAATCAATGAAGTTCTTTTGAAGTTCGTGTGTGAAAATGATTAGGCTACAGCTTAAAAAGAGCAATAATTAGACATACACGTTTTTCAAAAACATTAAGCATTGTTTAAATGACTGCATTTAAAATGCATTTCAAAATTCATAAGGGATAAATAGGGGTTTTACCAAAGGCATAACGTTTACTACACTGTAAAAATTACATAAATAAAAGGCGCTCAGTGTCATTCACACAAACACTAAACACCATCATGAGGAGACTCATTACACTTAATTATGCAATAAACATTCATTCAACAACATTACATGTAACACACAACCCTAATAAACAGAACTGAGAAGAAAAAATTAAGAAGAAACAGAGCTATTTCAAGGAAAAAACATCAAATTCAAACAAAATTTGAAATGCAATACTAGTAATGTCAGTTTTAAATTTTACAGGAATTTACCGTTAACCATAATAACAGTTTTTTTAGAGTAGCATTTTTACAGTTTTTTTAACGTTAAAATCATGGCCATTTTTTTACAGTGTAGGGACACCTGTCCCAAGCAATAATTTTGTGTTTGTTTACTTTAACAAATAAATATATGTTTATGTATATTTAGTTTGGTGTATTTTAAGTGTTTCACTAGTTAGTGGTTAACTCACCTGAATAGGTATGTTTTTTTAGATTTGTGTAGAATGTCAATGAATATTTTAATTGTAAAAACACATACCTTTTCCCCATCTGATTTTGTCCCCATCCAATGCCAAAATCAAACCTATGCGCCTTTGGTTCGTCTTATTTTATCAGGATCAGGATGGGTTTATTCGGTTGGACCTTCTTTCGATTAAAAAAGTCCATCCAGCTGAACGCACGGGGATCCCGTCGCGCATGATGTAGGCTTCACCCACAATCCCTTGCGCGGTCACATCATGGCAGACGAGCAAACGCAGGAGCTGCAGTCCGCAGCTGCACAAAAGCAGATTTTACCCAACGGAGACTCTCACTTTCCCAAAGAGGACGCGGATCCCGTTGACGAAGCCGGAAAGAAGAAGAAAAAGAAGAAGAAGAAGGCAAAAGCGGGAGCCGTAGGTAAAAAAGACGCACGCGAGGCCCAGAATTGGTTGAGATCTCGTTAAATCTGATATGTAATTTAAAGGACATTCGGTTAAGTGCGACTAAAAGCATTTTAAAAGAGCTTAGTGTTTAGTTTATGTGCTGGAGTGTTGAGTTAATGGCTGGTGAAAGTGTTTAACTAACGTTAGCTGGTGAACTCATGGCAGTTGTATAATGTTGTTATAAGACTGCACGTGCGCGATGCACCTATGTGCTTTACGTCATTCACATCAAATTCCCTGTACTATTACTTATAGGAAACCATGAGGCTGAAGGAGAGCCTGTCATTACCAAAGTGGCAAATCAATTGGAGCAACAAACTTTAGAAGAGCAAGAAAAAGAGGACGAGCCAGAAGAGGGTTTGTCTAAAGTTAACTACTCGGGTTAACTGTGTATCTACGACAGCACTAGTTTTGTTTAATGTATTGATGTTGCGAAATTTCTCTTTGGCAGATGGCGAGGAAGGAGATTCAACTGGAAAGAAAAAGAAGAAGAAGAAGAAAAAGAAAGGACGTGAGTATAAATGTATAAATTCCTTCATATAAATGTTTTTTGTATGAAAAAAAAAGTTTTTTTTAAAAGGCTTTCCTTCTCTTTCAGCCAAAGTCCAAACAGATCCTCCATCTATCCCCATCTGTGAGCTATACACCAATGGAGTATATACCAAGGGCCAGGAATGTGAATATCCACCGATGCAAGACGGGTAAGACAGCAGCTGTTAATTTAGCAGCTAAAAACACTAGCAGATGTCATAGTGGATGTGCTTTGTTTCACACAGACGTACTGCTGCATGGCGGATGAGCAACGAGGAGAAGAAATGTTTAGATCAGGCTAATGAGGACATGTGGAATGACTTCAGACAGGCCGCCGAGGCCCACCGGCAGGTCAGGAAATACGTCATGAGCTGGATCAAACCGGGCTTGACCATGATTGAGATCTGGTGAGTGACACTGTTCATATACAGCTATTGGGAGGCAATTAGAATTTTATATATATATATATATATATATATATATTTTTTTTTTTTTTTATTAATATATAGTATGCAATTTAGGCACATGATATGAGTGACACAGACAACACACACAAACAGATGCTGAATTGAGTGCTGTGCCTGTCAGATTATTGATAAAAATAATTAATATTAGTCATTGCGCTCTTCTGTGGTCTTGAGAAAGAAGCCACAAGTTTCCTTATTTAATCCGCATATAAAACATTAGAAATCAGATATTTTTATTTTTTTATGTTTGACTGTTAAAACAAATTTTTTTTATTTGTCTCAATAAATTTAATTAATAAAAAAATACAGTGGTTAAATGTAAAAAACTTTTTTTGTATTGCTCTGTTTTAAAAAAAGGTGTAAAAAATAATTGATACCGAACGATACGATACATTATATAGCTAGATCGCCCCGCCCTATGTGAAACTCATGTTTATTTGGGGCCAGATTTACCCAAGGACAATGTTCTGTTGGCACTACTGTATACATTTACTAAAGACACACATTAGTGGTGTGAAAGCATGGATGTGGTTATTGCTCAGTTACAGTTATGAGCTTATTCAACGTACATTTGTAGGAGTTTCTCTTTCAAATGCAACACACTTAGCAGAGTATTTAAACCGATTTTGCAAGATGATTTACTAAGCTACTAGTTTAAGCTGCTTTTGATATATTGCATTGTTAAATCAGCTGCATCTGTTTTCTATAATTGGCTTATTGTCAATGGATCAACTGCAGACCTTTCCTCTCCCGTCGGTGCTTTTATGGGATTGCATTCTCACTTCATTGTTAAAATTTCTTTAGTTCTGTCAAACTATTAATCGTGATTGATCGCATCCCATATAAAAGTACTGTGTGTATGTATATATATATATATATATATATATACATACATATTTATATAAAATAAAATAAAAAAAACGTGTATTTAAGAAAAATGCTATGTTTAAATATTAAATATATTTAAATATAATCTAAAATATAATATAAATGTGTATTTATTTATTTATATAAACACACACATAATAAATGCATTATACATACTAGGGTTGTAACAGTATGAGATTTTCATGGTATGATAATCGTCTCAGAAAATATCACGGTTTCACAGTATATGGTATTAAACAACAGCTACAATGACCCTTAAATAAATAAAAGGAGATATGGGTTTTGGTTGAACATGGGTTATTGTAACAAACTTTTTTTTACCAAAAAAAAAACATGGAAGGATGAGTCTAAAAAAATTCAATAAAGCTTTGAATCTCCCATTAGAACAAAATAAGGAAGAAGTTATTTCTCTTTATATTAGACAAGAATAAATCAAACTGTTCTTCTTTAACACATGTATGGGAGAGCAATATGTCCATGGTCATGTAAACATGGATGTAAAAGGAACTGAAATGTGGATATAACTTGGATGGATTGTCTGATATAATTGGTCTGGATTTTATAATTCAATATAATTTATTTTATTGAAAACAGTCAGATGAAATGAAACAACTTTTGCTTCTCTACTCGAGGTCTACCAAATTAAAACCTGGGCAAAAAAAGCTAATATATTTAATAACAGTAATATATTTTCGTCCTTACTACTTCAGGTTAAACCAAACTTCTTTTTTTTTTTGACAGGTTGTACTAAACACCTTTGAGTTTTCAGTTAGTGTATTTAATGATTATTCTTTTAAATAAGATTATAAAATGATCATTAAGTGTTCACTAAGAGCAGCTCTGGATATGTTCACGTCTTCTCATCGTGAGTGAGACAGCAGACGCTTTAAAAACCACCAGCATCACGCGTACTTGAGTGTGTACTAGATATATTAGGCAGTGTTTTTGCGCAAGCACATCGTGATTTGATTTATTGCAAAGCTAGATGTTGATTTATCCAATTAAATGACTGGATTCCCTCTGCATCACAGAAATAATACGTCTTTAATATTTTTATGTTCACGGATGGTGCTCGCGAATATGGGAGAACATGTGGATATATCCATCTTCAAGGACAACCCCGCGATCATTTTTTGGATACCCAAAATATTCCCATACTGCAGATTTTGAGTTTTTCGGCGTGAGATAGAGATTAGAATTAGCAGCCTCTGTATCAGACTTTTTCTCCGCTGTATGGGTGAAGTCGAAGCAGTCAAGCGCAAAGACATTGCATACACTTATTTTTCAAAACCGGTAATAAGCAAATGTACACGGTATGATAATCGTACATGTCAATATCATGATAAACCGCCATACCGGTATGCTGTTACAACCCTAATACATACTCAAATTATTGTTTACAAAAGTTTGTTTACATAACATGATTTGGGATGTGATTAATCATTTGACAGCACTATTTAAACGAAACAATGTTATTTGAACAATTACACATTTTCGAGCCATCTGTGTTTTTAATTTATAAAATTTCAAGTGAGAAATAAATTCATAAAAAAGAAAAGAAAAAAATCAATCATTCAAAAGCTGTCAATTTATGTGTATTTATAAAGTGAAAATGACGTCAGATAATGTGGTCAGAGTGTAAATGTTAGAAAAAGAACCAAAAGTGAACATTTCTGTAGAATGACCATTATACAGCTACTTCGCTTTAGCACAAAAACTACTAAGAATATCTAGTTTTTCAGCTTGATACTCCTTGGCAGCCTGAGTTTAATCTAATCAGTTCTCATTTTTCCTGCTAGTGAAAAACTGGAAGATTGCTCTAGGAAGCTGATCAAGGAAAATGGTCTGAATGCCGGTTTAGCTTTTCCGACCGGCTGCTCACTGAACCACTGCGCCGCTCACTACACTCCAAACGCAGGAGACCCCACCGTTCTCCAATACGACGATGTCTGCAAGATCGACTTCGGCACGCACATTAATGGTGCGCCTGTAGCAGCAAACACACTGCACATGACCAGTTACTATCTTGATGTGATTTTTACAACATACTGATCTTTGCTGATTTATTATTTTGTTATTCCAGGTCGAATCATTGACTGTGCCTTTACTGTCACCTTCAACCCAAAGTATGACAAACTGCTGGAAGCTGTTAAAGATGCTACAAATACTGGAATTAAGGTAGAGTTAAGCATCTGAGTAAATCAAAACATGCAGGTGAAATTTGACCTGGGAAAAAAATCAATTACATCTACAAAATCTTTCTAAACCCGAAATTTTTAAACATCAGTGCAAGTAATTTGTGTTTTATTTTCAATACAGTAAAGCTCGCTGTTATTTTATTTTAGTGTGCAGGTATTGATGTTCGTTTGTGTGACATTGGAGAGTCAATTCAAGAGGTTATGGAGTCTTATGAAGTGGACCTGGATGGGAAGACATATCAAGGTATGTACAAATAATTTTAACAGCCAAGACCTAGAAATAACACAAGATATGGTTTCATGTTGATGTTACTTTTCTTTCTAGTGAAACCAATCCGAAATCTCAATGGCCACTCTATTGGTCAGTACAGAATACATGGAGGCAAGACAGTGCCCATAGTGAAAGGAGGTGAAGCCACTAGGATGGAGGTACGTTGTGGCTTTCTTCAAAGTTTTTGTTTCACATTTTTGATGCTTAGTTTTTATTTGGTGAGTCACCCAATAAATGTTCATAAGAAAAATGGACAGGGAAATTGAGGAGTTTTGGACGTCACAGTCTGATGGTTTTGGGCTGAGTTTGGGTGTGCCAGGGTTATCAACACAACCCTAAGCTGACACATCTCTATCAGTCAACGCCACAGGCCTTAAAGAGAGGTGTAGCCAAGTATACCAACCTCCAGAAGGTTTGCCAAGGCTGCATTTATTTGATAAAAAATGCTGTAATATTATAGCCTGTCCTCCGCAACTATAAAGCTCATATTAGGTGCGTTCGACTTCATGCAGCGCTGCGCAGACCGATCGGCGGCTGACTTGAAGTAGTGCATGCCGGTTAGAAATCTTGTCCGACTTGAACCGGCGC
>JAUCNO010000585.1:184112-194648 GCA_032353835.1 Enteromius viviparus | reverse complement strand
TAATAATAAATATTTTGCCACTTTGTGCATTTGTCTATAACATTTACAGTATGTTTATCTTTAATATAGTTTATGAAGTTTTATATATATATATATATATATATATATATATATATATATATATATATATGTGTGTGTGTGTGTGTTTTGCAGTGTCAATGCATTAACTCAATCAAAATGCAAGCTGAAGAAATTCTACAGTTTTAATAGTTTTAAGACATGCTTCTGAATGGACAGAAATCAGTGGACAGAAAAGCTCTTTGCACCCATATAACAGTATGTTAATCAGTCAACCACTTTAATTTTCCACCTTTCCAAGTTTAAAATCCCAGTGGTAAATCTGCGGAGGCACTTTTGGTTAAATCTCCCCAGTTTTACCACAGTGAAGAGAGCTCTAGGCACTCCATTCGCTTTGCATTAAAATCTAAGCCTGCTGATCACTTTGTTTAATCAGGACCCATTTTTCCATTCTGTGCTTTTGTCAAACCATTAAACAGCCGGCAGCTATCAGTTTCCTCTCTGTGTCAGTCTCTAATGTTTCTGAATGTAGCTGGAAGATACTTAACATCTCTTTGAAGTGCAGCAGATATTTTTAGGCATGGCACACATAGGGGAGCTGGGGAGGAGGCCGAAAACTGGTGGAGAGAGACGGGAAGCGAAATTTTAAGTAATCCATATTTGCTCTGGAGGACGTAGATTTCAAAGATTTAAATATGACCTAGATTTTCAGCCGAGGCATCAGTAAAGCGTTGACGTCAGAGCGGGGCCACAACTGACTTCATAGTGGACGACATTTGATCTGATGCTGCTTTCTTCTCCTGTTAAAATCTCACGGTTACTGTGCGTCTGGAGCACACTGAAATTACTGTATGTTCAGTCCCAAACTGGGCCGTAAAACAGCTAAAAGAGCCTTAATGCGTAAGCAGCGAGTCTCGCATTCATTCAGCTGCAGAATTCGAGGATTTGTCTTGTTGTTAGTGTAATCAACATTTGTGTAAGCAGTAGATGTGTTAGGAGGAAAACAGGTAACATTTTAATTATATTTTGCTAAAATGAACGAGATGACTCGAAAAAAGATTTGTACATTTTGCTGAACGAGACTCAAAGGTCCGAGTCGGTAAAATGATCCGAACTTCCCATCACTAAAGGGAATAACGGTGTTATAAATGAATGGCATTACTAGCAGATTTATTTTCTCCAGTAATGAGTAATCAAACGAATGACAGAGCAACCGTTACAACGGCGTTGCCGTTACTGACAATAAAATGCGCCGTTACTAGAATTTATGATCTCAATGGAGGCGCAGTGTAACCTACTTGTAATTGACGTGCCATAAATTTTAATGGCGCATGGGTCGCAGACTCTTTAACTCACACACAAAGAAAGATACAAAGCTAGAGAGTCTTACATAAAAGGCAGACTTGACTCGCTACATGTAAATGATGTTCTTTTACAAAAAAAATAAATAAATAACAGAGTTAGAAAAATATTACTATTTATTTAAAAATTATTGTACAATAATATATTGAATTTGATATGAGTCTCTCACATTGTCTTGCTGAAACATTAAAATAGTGAAGATTACTTTACAATGTTTTATAATAATAATTTATTCTATTTAGTGTTTTAGTCTTTTTATTCATTTTGCATATTTATATTGGGGACATCCAAGTTATTTGACAAATTTGATTAGTTACTTTCCTTGCTAATTAGCTAATGACTTTGGTCATTAGCTAACAACATGGTTTTGTGCTCCAGGGTCACAAATATTATAGGCCTATGACATTGTTTAGCTGAAAACCATAATCGTTGTCTGTAACTACTGTATAAAGCCCTGCTTCCTTTGATTTGATTGGCTATCTCAATCATTTTACCACAGACGAGCGCTGTTATAGCTGTGGCAGACCATCCTAACTTCAAGTCACACAATTATACATAAGTGTGTTTTGGCAGCTTAATTAAGACATGTCCTCTCGCATGACGGAGTTTCTGGGTAGTAATTTGCCAGCAGCACTCAGCAGGTAAAGTAAATTGCTTTATAATTGAATCTCCACAGGTTGCGTTCTGTTTGCAAAAGCACAACGTTAATAGAAGGTCAGGAAAGAAACAACGAACACTTTGTAGTTATGTCTCTATCGTGCTCCCCTGAGGTGTCTTAAAGTGTTGAGCGTTTGTAGTCCGTCTATTATTATGCATATGTGAACATAAATAGTCTTTGCCTGCAGTAGAGAGTCCTTCTCAATCTGCACACAAAAAAGAGCCTTTCATTGCTAACAACAATTATGACATTATAACACAACTTAATGGGAACGTTACGGGAACGTTTATAACGTAAGATTCTTTGCTGGGAAGAAGAGGCCAATTTTTTTCTGAAATGAAAAGTATCTTAGAAGTATAATTATTTATTTATTTACGGGTGATCAATTGCAATATAGGCTACTATATATATATATATATATATATTATATACTGTACATATTACTAAATATATATTATATTCACAACTGTTTTTATATTTAGGAGGAGCATCTGTTTACAGGTTACATCAGTCTCTACTATGGGCCACATTTTAAAGGTCATTTGTGCAGAAAATCATACCAGAATATCAGAAATCAGACACTTTTTCTTGCTGTTTTAATGTCCCTGATGACTTTACTGCATCATCTCACTGTATCTGGCTGCTCTCAGTTTCCTTCTGTAATTTTTCAGCCTGTGCTCATTCGCTACTAGGACAAGATACCCAGACAGACGGAGAACGCATTAATTAGTTTTGCCATCTCATAAACATTGAAGTGGTAATTTTACCTCTTGCGTTTAGTCAGCAGTTATACTTCATTGGCATTGTCTGATAATCTCATGAATTCCCTGCACTGCAGTGCCACCCACCTTCATGCAAAACAATAAAAACAATATGGATTTCCCTGCTAAACTGTCTGTTAGTCAGCACACAAAAATATCCCTCGCTCAGCATATATGCCTCACAGATATATTGAGTTACAGTCAAACCAAAATGTATTCAGACACCTTCAACATTTCTCACTTTATCAGTTTATTTGCTATACACTGTACAAAAAAAAAAAAAATTACTACATAGTGTAGTTTAGAAAATTGTAATAAAAAATGACAAGATCCGTGTTAAACTGTGTCAGAGCAAATTAATCTTGCTAATGTCTTTGATAGAAAGCTATGTATTCGGTTGAATAGCTGTCAACTGGTAAATTTAAATAAGATAATACCAATTTAGGCCAACTAATTATTCATTAATTTTTTGTTCAGTCTGTGGGGTAAAAAGATCATAATAGCAATTAAAGAAAAAACACTTGATCAGGTTAAAGTGTCTGAATAATTTTTGCCATTAATTTTACTGGTTACTCACTGAAGAATTTTGGGGTATCATATGTCACAATTTGCTTTGTATCACAATCTGCTTTTTAAGGATTGTGTTTACCGACAGTGGTTTCTGGAAGTATTCCTGAGCCCATTTAGTATTGTCAATGACAGAATCATGTCGATGAGTGATGCAGTGTCTTCTGAGGGCCCGGAGACCAAGGGCATCAAACAAAGGTCTTCAGCCTTGCCCCTTACACACAGAGATTTCTCCAGTTTCTCTGAATCTTTTGAGGATGTTATGCTCTGTAGATGATGAGATTTGCAAAGCCTTCTTTTCTATCTTTTTACGCACTCTTCCACAGATTGGAGAGCCTCTGCCCATCTTTATTTCTGAGAGCCTATCTAAGACATCCCTTTTACAGACCTAATGTCAATTAACTTAATTAGTTGCTAGATGTTCTCCTAGCTGAATCTTTTCAAAATGTTGAAATTTTGCATCAAATTTGAAAAGCCTGTCCTCCAACAAAAGTGACTTTATAGATTGTTTGTGCAAGTACCTTATTACGAACTATATTTACATTTTACTCTAGCGGGTGTAAAATAATGACAGTGTCTTATTGCATATGTCATCATGAAATTACGCATTGACTGTCATTACCAATCAAAATAGGTGGATTGTTTAAATGCAGTGTGTGAATTTTTTACACTGATCTCACGGTGATTAAAACATATTTTACTAGGTGTAATTCATACGAATGACCACACCTAACCCCACCCCTAAACCTACCCGTTCCACCCGTAAATCCTCCATAATAATACTTATTGAAGAAAAGTGGATAATTGTTCGTAAACTTAGTTATTGTTAGTTAGTTGTTAGTTATATATTTTTACATGCAAAGCACTTTATTTTGTTGTTTATTTTGTTGTGAGGAGATGTTTGATTTTTTTTATTATAAAAAACTTTTTTTGTTAGCATAACTATACTAGTGTTAGTTAACATTAGTAGTTAGATAGGAACTTATTTTATACCTTACAAGCATTTTATTTTTTTGTTTTAGTTATTTTGTTGGGAAGTGTAAAGTTTAATAATTGATTTTATTGTAAATGAATATCCTATGCTGTTATTACAGTTCTTAATCAAAAATCGGAATCAGCAGGTCACACTTACTGTCAAATTGTAATATACACTCTGATGGGTCGTATTGCACTGCTGTTGTACAAATGACTATTTATTTATTATGAATTTGAAATGATCTAAATAAGTGTAAAGAATGTCAATTTAAACATTTGTTATGTTATCTATGTACTATTGTAAATAAAACATTAATTTATGTGATCTGAAAGCCTTTTACGTTTCATTTTATTCAAATGTAAAAAAATGTCCCAACATTTGGATTGTACTTGAACAGCCAAACTACTTCAAGATTTCTCAGAAATAAGTTTATTTTGTTATGCTTCACTGGCAGATACATGCATAAGAATTCGCTAAATGCATTTTAGTTATTCCATCTTTGCAGTGTTGTTAGCACCTTTATGTGCTCCAGCAATGCTACTGTCACCTCGTACTGGATATCTGTGAGATTTGTCCTGTTTTTGGCAGGGCAGGTGTGTGGTCTGGTTTCTCATGTCCTCAGCTCTCAGCAGGTGGAGGCGACTGCAGCAGGTGTTAGCGCGGAGGGTGGAGAGAAACCGTGATTAATGCCGCGTTGCCCTTTACTGTTTCATAGTGGCAGGGCAGCATTAGCATTCTAAACATGAAGAGCAGCCAGTGTGTGTCTGGTGTGGCAGGAAAACAGCAGAACACACATTTACTCAATCTGTTCACACACATACACATGCGCACACTGCAGTTTTGCAGTGCTTGTTTGCCTGCATGCTCCATTTGCATCCATTTTTTCCATCTCTGAGATCATCTAGTCTGTCAATTATTTTACAGACACTTGAACAGGACATGCAAGCTGTAACTTTACACAGACAAACTGTGGCTCAATTTAATTTGCTTTTCCCTTAAAAGGCAATATCAAACCTGCCCTCCTTCTGGGAGCCAATACTGAAAGCAATCCTTTAAGTACTTAATCAATACGGTTTCTGTGGCATCAATTGCAAATTAATGTCCTGAGAGTCCTTGTTGTGTCCGATGGCATCTCTTCATCGATGAAAACATTTTCCTTATAAAGGAATGAGTCAGATTTATCAGCCAGTCATCACACTTTGCAACATCAACGCTGCAAAAAAAACTGCATTGCCAGTTAGAATATATGACAAAATACATTTGTGCAACAATACATTGATTTTCTGAATGTGCGAGTGTCTTACCGCACTGGCAGATTTATTTCACTGACATTTTTAGCCTGTTAACAATTAAGATAAAATGCCCCCATAATAAAAATGCATTGTCTAAAAGCAAGTCAATATCTAATGCTTCAGTACATTTATCTTATTTTAAAGATTTTTAGATATTTGTGGTTACTTAATTTGTAACTAGTGGGAGGGAAACTGTGATGCTATATATAAATATTTAAGTGTATGATATCCAATGTGCAGAACAAATGAAAGTATTTTTATTTTTGCTTAAAAAATAAGTGATTTTTAAAGCAACAATGATCATCATAAAATAGACCTATTTATATAGCTATTTGTTATAAATATATAAATATTCATGCTGTCAAATCAATTAATCACAGTTAATTGCATCCACAACAATTTGTCTTTACATATATGTAAAATACATACATACACACATACATGTATATATTTACAAAATATATGTATTATTCATATACAGTGCCCTCCACTAATTTTGGCACCCTTGGTAAATCTGAGCAAAGGTGGCTGTGGAAATAAATCTGCATTGTCTATCCTTTTGAGCTTTCATTCAAAACATTAACAAAATTCTAACCTATCATTGAATTAAAACAATTGAAATAGGGAGGAAAATCTCATAGTAAAGAAATGTTTTTTTCCAATATTGGCACCCAATTATTGCTACGTCCTTTTCCCAAGATAACATCTCTGAGTTTTCTCCTGTAACACCTGAAGAGTTTGGAGAACACCTAATAAGAAAAAAGAGACCATTCCTTCATCAAGAAACACTCCAGACTCTTTAGATTACTGGCTCCATGTTGGTTCTCCTCTTCAGTTCAGCTCACTCAGGGTTTGGGTCAGAGGACTGGGACAGCCATGGCAAGAGCTTCATTTTGTGCTCAGTGACTAATTCTTGTGTTTATTTTGATGTTTGTTTTGGATTATTGTCCCAGTGGAAAACCCAACCATGGCCCATTATAACAGAGTCAGGCAGTTTTAGATTTGTTATCTGTTGGTATTTGATAGAATTCATGATGCCATGTGTCTAAACAAGACGTCCAAGACCTCCAGCAGAAATATAGACCCATAACATCAAAAACCCAGCAGTATACTTCATTGTACTGATGGATTACTTTTTATCCCTGTGTTCACCAAACCCATCTTGAGTGATTGATGCTAAAAGGCTCATTTTTAACTTTCATCTGATCATAGAAGTCAGTCCTATTTGTGGTTCCAGTCCTGTCTGACAACTGAACATGTTGGAGATTGTTTTTGGATGAACGAGGAGAATTTTTCTTAAACCCCCCTGAACAACATTTGCTGATATAGGGGCTGTTTGACTATTTTTTTTTTTAAAGATTTTCTGACCCTGAGACTCTTTTATTTTCTTCCATTCTCCAGCTGTGGTCCTTGAAGGGCCTTTAGCCACTCAAACTCTACTCCTCGTTGTGTATTAGGATGATAGAGACACGTTTTCTTCTAGGCAGTTTCCTAACTTTCCTATTTATATATACACACAGTATACATGCATATATTGTAAACACAAACTTTTATTTTGAATGCAGTTAATCACAATTTTTTCCAATTTGCAGAACAATTCTTTAAAAAATATTTGTTTTTAAATAATAATAATTAGATCATTTTAAAGGTGCTCTATGCGATGTTGCAGGATTTTAGCTCGATTTTATTTTTTATCTCAAAACGTATGCATAACCCCTTGATCGTCTTGCTGTCTACTCTCTGAATACATTGGGAAAAAACCCAGTCTCGAAAGACAACACAGAGGCTGCAATACCGAAACAAACACTATGGGTACAGGATGTTCATTACAACACAAACAAACTTCGGCCAACCAATCAGCAAGAAGAGGTGGGGATAATGCGCATGTTAAACCCCACCTCTTCTTGCCGATTGGTTGGCCGAAGTTTGTTTTTGTTGTGTGCACACGGTTTGAGATAAAAAATTAAAATCGAGCTAAAATCCTGCATCATCAAATAGAGCACCTTTAACTATAAAGACATAACATCCATTATGAATATGTTTAATATATTTTATGTATATATTTTATTCTTCTGCTTGCCAGTATAACCAAACCAGTATAACCAGTTTATCCAAAATCCAGTCAAAGAAAGTAGTATTGTAAAATACTGTTACCATAATTTCTTTTAAAATGTATGTATTCGTTTAGTTGTTGATTGACTCAATAAATCACAATGTCTGTTTTCAATCGCTGAAGCACTGGACACTATTACTTTTTTTGCAAGTCACTTTAAAAGCAGTATATGTTCTTTTTAAACACATTTGAACCATCATGTTTCTTTATGTGTGTGAAGTGGGTTGTAATTAAAAATAACCAGGAACTCTTCTTCTAGGCTAGTTAAGAAACCTTGCAGTGCTGACACCAACATCAACAGAGCCTAGTTAACAAGTCTTTGACTTCTTAATTTCAGCAGATACTAAGGAGCGAGATGGTCCCAGCAGTGGTCTTCCTCCACGCGGAGGCAGTGAGTCAGTGTAAAAAGGTTGTTCACGGCCCCTGATTCATTCTCCCTGCAGGCTTGCACATAAACGCTGCTGAGAACGTAATCAATCTGAGTGCGTGTAAGCGTGCGGCATGTCAGCCTGAGAAAAATCGACTTTTGAATGCCTTTATGCACATCCGTGAGTTTAGCGTGAAGAAAGAGACCAGGCTGTTAAAATAAGTCATTAGAAATCACAGTCTTTTGATGTGATGACACTTTATAATTAGGTTATATATGTTAGTTAATGCAATTACATCAACTAATATGATTACATTAACGTTACTGAATGCAATTATATTAACAGTAATGCAAAAGCCAAGATGAAAAATGAAATGTTAATTTCTGCAAATGCTAATACATTTTTAATATTGTCAGTTGTATAGATTGATATTAGTTCCAACATGAATGAACTGATCCTTAACTGATACTGTTACTGTTTATATTTCAAAACCTATCTATACATTTTATAGCATTTTTGGTGTTTATATAAATATTTTGTATTTGAATGCCAAATTGAGTATTTTTATTTCTGCTAAATAAATGTTCAATAATCAATAAATACTATTTAAGACATATTGTTTAACATTATATTTGAATAACTGAGGGATACTTACAGTTATATAGATAGATTTCAGATAGATATAGATGTGTGTGATATCCATTATGCAGAACATTTTAAGTATTTTTATGCTTTTTGACATTAAAAGTAACTGTGAAGACACAACATGCAAAATACATGTTTGAATAATAGTATTATTAATGGTATTATTACATCAATGTGTCACTAGTTAATGCAATAGCCAAAATAAAATAAATGTAAATTTCTGTATAAACTAATGCCATTTAGTAAATTGTACAGATTAGTATCAAATCAGGTATAACGGACTGTTTATTTTAGATATTAATATACATGTTTGTAAAATTATATGTTAATGTTAGCTCATCTATAAAAAACTAAACATTTAAACCTTTCACTGTTAGTGCTTGATACATAATGCCTTAAATAATGTTAATGAACTAAACCTTATTGTAATGCGTTACTGATTTCTTTGTATTCTCCATTCCAAGCCCATTTCCAATCCATTCCATTCTGATTCGTTCCATCCAGATCCATTTCATTCCATTCCAGCTGCATCATAATTCGTTTCCATCTTATTCCCTTCCAGCGTGATCCATTCTTTCATTTCTTGCCTTTTCTTCAGTTCCTTCCCCCCTTCAGCGGTCGCCTTTGTGGCGTTGTGAAGTTTTCATTAACTCACAGATGTCTGTCACAGCTGCCTATGAGTTCACGGAGCCACATTAATAACCTCCACACACACTAACCATTTGATCATCGCTGGCCCGCAGCTAATGACCCTCGCCTGGCTTCACACCATTTCATGACTGTATATGGCTGGAAAACACACAAGCGCTCTTTACTGAAAGCCTGGCTGAACCTTGAAAGCAACAAACTGCAGAGCGAGCAGCAAGTAAATAGTTTTGCAGAAACTTCTCACATCAGAAGTAGAAAAGGAATGGTCGTGGGATTGTGCAAACTCTTTTACAGATCGAGAAGCAACTAATCTGTATTTCAGGTCACAAAGAGTTGATGTTTCTGTTTTACTCATCCTTGTGGCATCACTCATTTGTTCATTTATATGAATTTAAATGAATAGTATTTAGATGAATAGTTTTGCTGAAAATGTGCTCACCCTCGGTCCATCCAGATGTGTTTCTTCATGGGAACAGATTTGAAGAAATAGAGAAAGCGGGTGCCATCAGAATAAGAGCCTGAATAGAAAACAATAAAACATCCAATATAATAATCAGAAGTGGAGTGGATTACATTATGATGTATTTTGAGGTGACTCTCATTCTGACGGCACCCATTCACTGCAGAGGATCCTCTAGTGAGCATGTCATGTATTGCTACATTTCTCCAAATCTGATGAAAAAACAGCTCAGCAAATGTTCTTTTTCATGAACTATTCTTTTAAAGGAACACCATTTTCCAACTAGAGTTAAACAGTTGAGTTTTACTGTTTTTGATTCCATTCAGCTGATCTCCGGGTCCGGCGGTAGCACTTTTACCTGTAGTTTAGCATGGATCATTGAATCTGATTAGGCCATTAGCATCATGTTTAATGATTCACTTTTAGTACAATGATTTCAGGCAGAATGATAATATGCAGAGCCTTAAAATAGTCCCCAGCATTTTCAGGTGCTGTGTGATATCATTGTGCCTGCTTCAACCATGGTACAGCAGTTCCTTGATTATTATTTCTGGCGCTGTACATCCAGGGGGCGCCAGAAATGGAGGAAGAAAAAAAAGTGTCACTTCCACATAAAACTAGTTGGTATTATGACTTCAGAAAGGAATATGCCCACATTAATTTAACTG
>JAUCNO010000585.1:145749-174258 GCA_032353835.1 Enteromius viviparus | reverse complement strand
TTCGACTATCGGTCGACTATAGAAAGATTCGAAAATTCTGATTCGACTATGAAAATTCATAGTCGGGGACAGCCCTACTACACACATTCATGCTATATAGAACATATTCATTTTGTGATCAGGAAGTAATTTCTTACTCAGGAAATACCTAGCCAAGAGGTTTTGGATGCAGCCTGGGACTTGCTTCATAGTTGAATGAACACACTAAATGAATCATTTGAATCAATGACTCATTAAGACAATCATTCACTTCCATCTAAAAGTAGTTTACTTTCATATTTAAAAGTATTATCAAATTTCCTCACAACATTTCATATTTATAGATTCAATAACTGATTTAAAACACTAAAATGTAATAATCTGATATTAATCGAATGATAATTTAATTAATTTAACTAGCAACTAGCAGCTGTTTCTATATTTGAGTAACAGAGATACAGAACATCTGCGTGACATTGTTTTTATAACAATAAGCTAATGTTGAGTAACTTTTTAGATACAGTGGCTCCACCAATGAAAATGATTTTGCAAGTTGCATCACTGAGAAAGACAAAGTTTGGTTGTTTTTTTCCTGGATAATTCAGTTTCATGAACCAGCTGAACGGATGATTCAATAACATATTCATTAATCTTTTGTTTTTCATTCTTGAATGACTAACTGTTTTTAAATAAACTAGTTGATCCAGCAGGTCAACGGTTTACTTAGAAAGTTGTCGACAACTTGTCGAAGTGATGTAACATGCAGAAAGATGAATTAAACAGCCACACCATTAATGCACATTGACAGTCTGTCTGAACAAAATAGAAGGTTAATAAATAAATACAATGAAAAATATGGTCTTTGTAAAAATCTACATTAATTATTTACAGTAGATCAAAAAACAATCTCAGAAATGTTGGTGTTCAGATGACAAGGCAAGTTTAATTTACCATTCAATAAATACTGTTTGCAATATGTATGATCAATGGCAAAATGCATATTAACTTTTGCGCTTCATCTTATGCAAACTTGTGCTTAGATTTTGCTGCTTTAAGGGTTTATTTCTAAATGTGATAAACAGATTTGATTGAATATCATGATCGTGAAAGTACAAATACACCTGCTTAATTTCTAACTTCTTGCATATAAAGTACTATTGAAACAGAAATAAAATCTGGAAAGACCTGCTCTGCTCAAGCTAGTTTTTCTCCCTTTCTCTCTACAATGACGTCCTTGCTCTGCTTGTCCAGAATTCTAGGGTAACAAGTGTTTGTCACAGTAATGATCTTGACACACAGTGCCAAAACGTCATTGGAAACACGTCCAGTAACTGTCTTGCCTTAAGCTCCGTATCGTGTTTCTCCACAACATAATAGTCACTTCACCCAACAATGAACCCTCTTAAATAAAGCAAGTGCAGTTGTGTCTGAATAAAATCTATTAAAGCACAAAGGGTTTCCTGAAACACTTCCTAATTGTTTAATACTACAACTTGAAGAATGCCACTGTTTTAGCACATCCACTGACATACACCTCATTCTGCTAACACTGAAAAGCAGTTTACTCAAATGTCATATATTTCACTCCTGTTTCCTTTATTCCCTTACTTTTTATACATAGATAGTGGGAAAACAAGGGGCCAGAACACCAAGATTGGCTGATAGGGAAAACAGAAAGAGCAATCCAAGGACAACACAGATTGAGAACCCCCTCTCAAGAAGTGCTCATAGCACACAATGAGGGATAAAGTCAACAAATGGACCAATAAACAGAGAAGACAATGGATTGTTTACTTAGTAGAGGTCAGGCTCTGACTTGTGGGTTAACCTGGCATTCTTATGGGCGCAATAATAGTAACCACCTTTAACAGAGTAAATAGCACAGTTAACTCATCCACATTTATTATGCCAGACCAAATAATGTTGTTTCAGATAATAGTGACATATATGAGACCATAAATGACTAAGCCACCATAAAAGATGAACAGATCTGGCATCCCAGTATGAGTCAAAGCATACATTTTAAAGTAATTCTACTCAGCGATAACACAAGATGAGCTAAGATATTGCACAACACACAGAAATGACTTTTTCTTTCAAAAACATTCATTTATTTCCTCTGAGAGGCAGTAAAATGTCCTTTGGGCTCCCAGCAGGGTGATGGCACATGTGGAGAAGGTCCACACCTTTCTGACTTAACGCTCCGATACACAATCTCCAGCACAGTAGGTGTCATTAGTTAGACTTTGATTTATGTAAATTTCGTTTCAACTTGGCAGGGAACACTGAATTATGTACCTCTAAATTTCTGTTTGAGTTCAAGGAACAGGGACCTCTTGTTTGGTCTGGGACACCGCAGTGCAGATATAGATGTGAGACATCAAAAGAATGAATTTATGTGTGTCTGCGGTTAGTGTGCTGTGTCAGTAAACACGGCCGGACCGATCCCTGATGTGCTTGAAGTAGTCAATAAACAAATTGGGCAGGTTATTTTTTTAATGTCTTGACCTTATAGCAAACTAAAACTCGTTCAGTAGTACTGTAAAAAAAAGTTATTTTTAATGCTAAAATAACATATTTGATTTAATCAGTTATAACAATAACTAATTTTTATACTTCACTAATCATTTCTACACAATTTTACTCACAGTTTTTAACTTCAAGGATGTTGAAAAAAAGTTTTTAAGTTTTTTGAAAAATTCAATTTATAACTACGGAATTTCATTAAAATCGGTTAGCTAGTGCAAGTTTTTACAGGACCAAAAAAAACTGTAAAAGACTGAAAAATTCTGTGATTTTATTTATGCCTATTTACTTCTGATAATTTCTGAACAAATTATGAGAAAAAGTAGGCTAAAAGTTCAAGAGGCTAAAGTGAAACATACAAATAATGATCTTCTAAAAGATAACCGAGTCAAGAATAAAAAAAGCAAGCAGACCGCAATTTTTGCGTTTATCGTCAAAGGAAATGGTTTCTATTTATGTCCTAATGAATGAATAAAAGACTGACAGACAACATGACTCACCTCTCGCTTCACATGATAACGCCACGATCAAAACCACAGTGAGAAAAGTCAAGCTTCCTCTCTCTGGAAACATTTTATGATGACCCGCCACTAAAAAGAACCATAAGAATCATAACGATGGAGTTTTACACTAACGTTACATAGCCTATAAACTGCGACGCGACAAACTAAACACAACAACTGCTTTCCACACGAGCTCGTTAGTCGCGTCGCGTCAAGGCGTACGTTTGTAAAGTAAATGTGGTGTAAATAGTGCCTGATGAAAGTAGTGGTATTGAGTACTTACATGTCCGCCGAATGCGATTTAATACTGTGAGTTAGTTAATCAGTTTCTATTAGAAGGATGGAGACGAACACTCTTGAGCGGCAAAGTCTTCAGATTGTTTAGTATTCTGTCCAGGACAAGAAAAGTTCAGTAACGTTACTTAGGTTCCACTCGCCTCTTCTCTTGACATGACCCGTCAGCATCCCTGACCGTGGAGAGAACTGAAGATCTACAGCTGTGAAATCACAGCAGCGCTCCTCCAAACCAACAGCTGGAGACCGGCACAAATTAAACACGAGCGCCCCCTGCGTGCGCACAGAAGCACTATTCAACCTGTGTAGGGTCCAACCATGGCAATCAATAACCAGCGGAGAAAAACTACAGTTAACAGTTTCTTTCTTTCTTTCTACCAAATACAATTACTAATGCAAAAATGCAGATGGTTACTTTTCACAAGCAAAACATTTGCCTTTAATACAAATTCAACTTATCTGATCTGATTATTGATATTTATTTAAACCATGGTGTGTGTGGGAAACAAACAAACAACTAACTTTAGCTGTTCCGCATCTACTGTATCTTTCAAGCATGTTCTGAGGCAGAGTGGGCTTGGTTTCTATTTTATTGCATCTCTCCACCACTAGATGGTACTCTAAGTATGCATGATGTTTCTCCATAAACACTGCCTTCGCTTCAAAATACATTTCCTATTCCTATAGCACCCCCAAGAGCTTAGATAATAATAATTATAACAAAAACAATAATAATAACAAAATTAAATGTAGCCTGTTTTAATGTTTCAGTCCAACAATCAAATATTTTTCTATATTGGCTGTTTTGCACAAGTGGAATAAAAAACAAATTTCATTAATTATTTGAATTCTGACTTCAAATACAAACCCCAAAACGTTAAATGTACAGTTTACACGGAAATTAAAGTTGAGTAATCATTTACTCATCCTCATGCCTTTGTGCTCTGGATGCAAAAGAATATTGAAGAAAATCGCAACCGAACAGTTTTGGTGACCACCAACTTCCAGTGTACAGGCAAATAATGTCTTCCTTTATGCTTCACAGAAGAAAAACAGTCCACATATAGGTTAGGGACAGCATGATGGGTGAGTAAATGACGGTGGCATTTTCGTTTCGAGTGAATTATCCCTTTCATTTGATTCTACCAGACAAGGTGTTTTGACTGCAGTTTTGATTTTCACAAATGCCTTTTATGGTACGACACAACTGTGGCTGTTATGTTCAACTGGTTTGCTCCACTTCTATCTCAGTAGCTGTGCAATTCGATGTCATTGCAACCTCTTCATGAATCAGAAATGAGATTCTGTGGTGTGTTGAAGCTCCTGGTGAGGGGGCTTACGGTTTCCTCCCCTCCTTCCGATCCACATGATGCGGATTTCCAGAGCGATCTGGCACTGGATGAGAAACCTCACACAGGTCTCCCACCACCCCCGTGGCCCCCTGGCAGTCCTGCTCAGATATCTGGGATGAAGATGTCCTCAGCATCCACCCACTATGTAGTCTGATGGTGGGAGGTGATTTAACAGTGCTTTGTAGCCATAGGAGAGTCTGGCTCATTTCCTCTCTGGTCTCATGCAGTTTTCTCCTCTTGCTTTTTGGATCACCAAAAAAGTTGCATTTGGAGTTTTATGACTCTCAGCAAGTGCTTGCATGGCTCGGCACTTTACACACACACACACACACACACACATGCACAAACACTCTCTTCTCTTTTCTGGTGTTGTAACAAGCATGTCCTGATTTCGCCAAGTACTATGTGTCCCTAGGTCAACATATTTTGTTGACCCTAGAACAATCTAGACGTAAACCTAACCCTACCCATGAGTAATGCCTAAACTCATAGGAAATGATAGATGACTGACACTGATGTACAAGCACCAAACACTGATTGTACGCCTAAACCTCACAAAAACTGTAAACTGTTTCTTCAAATCTGATTGGTTAATCACAATGTTGTCCCAGGATCAACAAATGTTTGACCCAGGGACATGTTGCACTTGGCAAAATCAGGTTAGAGGTTTTTACAATGGTGTTTGAACTGCTTTTCAGAGGTGTTTCAGGAACACACATCGCACAAGGCTGACTAGACACAGGCTGAAAGGAACCGTCTGCTCTCCTGACATGTTCGATTGAAACTCTGTGGCAATACAGCAGCACACTGAATGGAAAATGTCAAAACTACCAGACGAACACAATAATTTGAGCAGTTTGAAGTCATTTAAAACCTTAGGTTTGATTGCAGACTGATCTAAATTGTCACAGGCTTGGTAAATATTGACAGCGCTCCCACCAAGACCACCTGAGAGAAGCTTAGCTCACAGAAGCTGAAAATCATCAGACAAAAGCATCTTTCTACGTGGGCTAGGTGAGCCAATGTTTTGTAATGTCTAGAATGAGCATCCTTGGCAGCAAGTGCGACAGGAGCGGCTGCCCCATTTAAAAGACACAGCTGATTGATGGCACAAAGATGGTTTGAATTGTTGTCTCCCATGATGAAGCGTTTATTTGTAAAAATAAATAAATAATAAGAGCGAAAAAAGCGTGAAAAACATCTAAGCATCACGTATCTCTGCTTGAGCCACTAAGGAAGAGAGGGAATGCAGGGTAAATCAGGTTAAGATATTTGAAGCGGAGATGAGAGAGACTTGAAGATTGAAATCTTGCCAGTGTGTGTCTGTGCATGTTTAAAAGCAAAGTCCAGACAGACAGAAAATGCTCTAATCTAATACACTGTTCATCATATCAACCAAACTGAAACATGCTGCATTTGGACCGACTAACATTTCTGACATATCATATATATATATACAGCATGGCAAAGCAATTTTAAATCAAACAAATACAGCTTTGGACAGCATAAGAGACTTCAATCAATCAATAAATGATCTAAACAAAAAGTTTAAATAGTAGTTTGTAACTTCTTAAAGGTAATTTAATATACACTACCATTCAAAAGTTTTAGAACAGTAAGATATTTAATGGTTTTTAAAGATGTTTCTTTTGTGAAATATTATTTCAATTTAAAATAACTGTTTTCTGTGTGAATATAATTTAAAATGTCATTTTTTCCTGTGATACTGTCACAGCGTCACAGTCATCAGTTCCAGAATCAGCTCTCAAAGAAAACACTTAATCACCAGTCACCCAATCCCATCCACACTCACCTGATCCAGAATCAGCCATCACAGTCACTGGGGAATCGCTCATTATCACCTGAATACTAGCACCTGTTGGAAATCAGCAGCTCTGCTTAAAAGAACGCTCAGCCAAATGATTGTTGGCTGAGCTCAAGGTTGGACTCTGAAGGCTCTTACCTACTCTGCTCACTTACCTGCTGGATCTGCCCAGAGCACTTCTAGAACTTTTGTGACTGGTTGAGACTTGAACTGGAACCCTGAAAGACACTGAGTATTATATTTACCTGATACCGACCTGTTGTAGCGATCAGATTGTCCGCTCCTGTTTGCTTTACTTACCCGAATACTCACCTGATGAGAACCTGCTTGACTTTTGTTTGTATTTACCTCACTGTGATAACTTCTGTCAAGAAAGAGAATTCCTTATTATCCTTACACAATTAAACCTTGTCTGTGAGCGTGACAGATACAAAGCATCATTACTCCAGTCTTCAGTGTCAGACCTTTCAGAAATCATTCTAATATGCTGATTTATTACTAGAATTGTCAATGGTGGATTTTTTTTGTTACCAAATATAAAACGTTTCTAAAAGTATTAATTTCTTTCAAAGAATAAAGAATAAAAATTTACTGATCCCAAACTTTCAAACAGTAGTGAAACAGTAAACTACTGTAACAGTAGTTCTAAACATTATTATCCATTTTAAATAAATGCTTCTCTTTTTAATATTTTAATGATCAAAGAATCCTAAAAAAAAACTATTAAGCAGCTCAAAACATCAGCATATTAGAATGATTTCTGAAAGACTGGAGTAATGATGCTTTGCATCACAGGAATAAATTACATTTTAAAATATATTCACACAGAAAACAGTTAAAATAATATTTCACAATATTACAGTTTTTTCTGGATTTTTAATCTAATAAATGCAGCCTTGATGAGCAGAAGAATCATCTTTAAAATCATTATATATCTTCCTGACCCCACATTTTGTAGTGTATATATAGTTTACATTTGGGGTGACATAAGAGAATAAGTAGCACTATAGTGACAGTTTGAAGTTAGTAAATTCTTGAGTAAGCAAACGTGTTTATTTCATTGCATTCATTTCATTGCATTGCATATTGCACAGTTTATTTCAGGGGTGGGCGTGGATGTGGGCCTCTGTCCAGGAAAGTGTTTTTAGTCAGAATTATGATCTCTCTGTCTCTGTTTTCTAGAGTGACAAGATGAGTGACTCACAGAGAGAGAAACTTTTACTACTGTAACCTCACCCAGCCGCCTCCAGGAGCAGATATAACTCCAGCCGCCTGACTAACACCAACACGTCTGCAGTGTGGGAAACGGACGCCAACAAGACAGTAAAGCTTGTGTTTTTACACCTGTCTGGTGTGGGACATGCTGCTGACAGCAAATAAATAGCAAATAATATTCTTTTATTCCGTTATAGAGGCCTATAACCAGTGTCAGGGAGCAATTAGGTACATTTAATGGAATTAATTAAATGACAAAATAAATGCAATCATTTACTGAAGAAAAATATTACAGTTACTTGTTAAAGGTTACAAAGGGAGCTTCATCTGATTTTTTTCACATGCACATTGCCCAAAGATTTAATGGATTTCTGCTCTAAAATATGAAACAGCAATGTTTCAAGAGTTTAATTTGTCTGAATGGAGAGCCTTGTCACAAAGCATCATCCTTGTGTCATATCTGTCACACTTCAGCATCTGAAGAATCTGAGGAATTTATTACCTGCAACTGTATCAAACTAAAAGACTCTAATTATAAAGCACATCATTAATGTATTAAGTTTTAACAAATATTATGAGTACGTTTATGGCGCTGATGAAAGTCTAAAACACAGAGACAAAAATATAAAATAATAGCACGTTGGTTTAAAATTGCGGTTGAGGACAAAGGTGGAATTTATTGTTATTCGTAAATCATGAAATTCATAAACGCTACCCATTTATGACCTGCAAATATACGATTTCAAAAGAATAATAAAAGTTGGTGTTTGAATTATCGCACCTACCTGAAGGACGTGATTGAATGAATATCCCGTTGTAGATCGTAATATAAAATATATATGTGTGTGTGTGTGTTTTGAGAGTCCGCTTTTACTCCAGGGATCTGTGCCCTTCTGTCCGCGTTTGTTGTGGGCACTGCTCTCGTGATCGCGCCTCAGGGGGCTTGTGTGTTCTAGGGAGCGCGCAGCGCGTTCACGCCGTGTAATATAAGAGAGCGCCGAAAGATGGCGCTGTAGAACAAACAACTCAAGTACCAAAAACAAATAAATGATATAGTGTTTATACAATATTTACATAGAAAACATTTTATGCAGACATACCATTGAATTTTTTTTTCAAGTCCACAAATTAATACTAATAATGATTAATAGTGATGTCAAATGATTAATCGTGATTAATTGCATCCAAAATGAAAGTTTTTCTTTACATCATATATCTTTATGCTGTGTTTATTTATTATGTTTATATTAAAACACACGTACAGTATATATTTTGAAAGTATATACATGTAAATGCATTTATATATCTGTTTTGATATTATATCTAAAATATATTTAATATATAAACAAAATATTTTCATTAAATATATACATGCATGTGTTTGTATTTATATATACTTAATAAATATACACAGTACATACAAATATATTATGCAAAAAAAAAAACTTTTTTTATGCGATTAATCGCGATTATTCATTTGACTGCACTAGAAAATACTCATGCAGGCATTATTTTGATACATTAGACTGATGACAAATGTATAATGTCAAAATGAACGTATAGAACAATGTTCCTAACACTGTTTTATAACTTTTTACCTGAGTGAAAATGAATATTAATTTAGCTGATGTCCAGAAGTGGACTATCCACAACTAATCCTTTAGCTTATGAATATTGATAGTTGTTTTGTGAATTCTGGAGAGTCAAGTGAAGTAATTAATATTCATGAGTCGATGAATTTATTTGCAGCACTGCCCTCTGTTGGCAGAGACGTCCAGATGAAGCACAGACTCGCACTGTTTGTCCTCCTGTGAGGCAAGTGACCTAAGAAAAATACAATAAAATGAAACATATTATATTTATATAATAATATATAATTTTTTTTTTACTGCATTGGAAAAGGACATTTCACTTGTGATCATTAATTATGAAATATGAATCCAGTTTTACACCTGGTCAGGTGGGTCATGGCCTCCTCCACCTGCTGTCCACTCTTAGCACTGCATTCATAGAACTCAGCTTGGTACTGCTGTCAAGACACACAACATCAAATCTCTTTATACAAACACCAACACATGCAAATGACTGAGATCATTCGGAAACGATGAGCTGGCTCATTTATCACCTCTGCCAGTCTGCGTCCTTGTGCTCTCGTCACCTCCCTCCTGTCTGCGGTCACTAGGTCTGTTTTATTGCCTAGCAACACCAGACACGCCCCTTCAGCCATCTTTTCCTACCAGTCACACACACACACACACACAGAATGATACTCAGTCTAATCCTATAAACCAATCACAGGGTCACACACAGTCAACATAAACAGATTAAGGCATGCTAAGTACACTCTCTTACTAATTTCATAGCAAACCTCCAATCAAAGCCACACACTGATGTGTATGCAAAACAGTATAAGCACACCTTTTGCATACAAATGTTGCCATACTATGTAACCGGCCCAAGCAGTTTCTATCTGCAACTGTGAGGTTTTACCCTAGTATCTATATAGATTTTTTCTTTTTTTACCTATTTGTGAGTGCTCACTATTGAGAAAAATTGAATATTCACTGAAAATTTAAAACAAGATTTTTCATTTGAAATCTTGTTAAGTTATTAAACAATAATCTATAATATGCACATTTTTTTAAATTTATATATATATATATATATATATATATATATATAAGAGAAAATCTCATTGTGAAAGAAATGTTTTTCTCCAATACTTGTTGGCCACAATTATTGGCACCCCTAGAATTTTTTATGAGTAAAATATCTCAGAATACTGATACTGATTTGGATTTTCCTACAGGGTTCAGACCAATATTATTCTTTCACCTTGAAATACTGAAGATATTTTCTCTAGCTGAAGGTTAACTGAATATTTGATCAAATTAGACTGACCTGCACCTGATCCAACCAATGGCGGACAGCCGTGAACGACGCCTCATGCGTGATGTCATACATAGCGATGATTCCGTCCGCCCGGCGAAAGTACTGTTGCGTGACACTGTGGAACCTGATGAGGGCGACAGGAGAGCTTTGGAGATTTAAAGCAGCTATATAGGTTAAAGTTTTTTAAACCTTGAAACATCAGTTTATATTCATTCTGTTTCTGTTCTGGAAGTGTGTAAAAGTTTGCTAAGCGGGAAAGAAATTCTGTGACAACGCTGGATGGTTTTACAACAGCAACAAATGCTTGTGTACAGCCAAAGACTACTGGCTCATCCTTATGAAAGCGTTTGACACCTGACCTCTCCTGCCCGGCGGTGTCCCACAGTTGCAGAGCGACCGGTGTTGAATCAAGCATCACGCTTTTGACCTGAAAATCCATTCCTGTCAATCAATCATCACATGACATATCAGCACTCTAAAGGAATTAAGCTAAGCAAGAGCATAAAATATCTAGCGTCTCTCACCTACGGTTGAGGATAAGTTATTGGGGAAGTGGCCGTTGCAGTAGTGATGGATGAATGAGCTTTTTCCCACTGCAGAGTTCCCCAAAAACACCACCTTAAACACACGCTGAGGGTCAGGCAATGCGCTCTGAGGGAGGAAGAAGAGTAAATATTTGATTTGTTGTTAAGATCAAGAATTAATGAGCTCAGCATTGTTTGTGTTTGGCAGTGACAGAAAGTGTCATCTACTGTTATTTGCGTCCAAGATACAGTAATAAACAGTTATGACATTTTATTTTACTGTAAAAACACAAGTACCCTGGTTTTCTCTGATTGGCAGGTAGTTTTGTCTTCTCTCTCTTCAGCTGTAGAGAGTCTTTTTGGACTTGAATCTGTTAGCGAGCTGTCTGAATTCTCAGACTCATCATTTGAGTTTTCCATCAACTGCCTTTAAAAAGGATAAAATTATTTTAATACAAAATGCATAGAAAAACAACAAAAAAGAAGCCAAATTAATTATTTCAATGTTTACAGAGTGTGTGTGAGCTTCATTAGCAGAGATAGAAAATTTGAGTTCATTTGCAAAAACAGACAACCTCGTTTTAAAAAATGTTTTTGTCCTGCAGTCAAACTGCAGTTGGTTTGTTTTTAATGACTAGAATACAGCTAACTAACACAAAAACATAACATGATAAAAAAAGCATGATTTAAGAATGAATAAAAACAGTTATTTTTTTAAGATGCCAAACATTTTGCAGCTTTGGGAAAGACAAATTATCTAAAAAATAACAACAACATTCAGTAATCACACTTTGAATAGTACATATTGTGTACAAGTATGGCAACGTTATAAAATGCACATCTAATATATGTATGCCCATACTTGTCTTATATATATATATATATATATACAGTATATATATATTATATATATATAGTGTCATTTGCATGTTTAAGGTTTAGTTAGACACCCACCTTTTTGCTGATTTCCTTGGTGGAAAATAGTTTCCCAGTATGGATTCCTTCCTCTGCAGAGGGTTCTTCATTTGAGCTGTCTGAGGAACAGTTAATGAGATATGAAAGATATTTTAGCGTAATCTTTATTGCAGATTTTTTTAAATGATAAAATGTGATAGAATGCAAAACTAAGGGGGTTCAAGTGATGCACTTAAGTGTTTAAAATGCTTTGATATATGTAATATTATTTTTAGATGTAAAATGTGTGACATAGGTTGACAGTGGATTAGAAACAACAGCACTTGTGTACATGTATGCAAGTAAATCACCCAAAATGATGACATGAATCAAGCTGAATAAATGGTTTTTTTATTGTTTACTGGCTGACAACATATGTATTTGTTCAACTTTAAATCTTCACACAATCTACATTTTGTTCAATTTGAGTCAATCAGAGACCAAACACATAAACTGTCATTGGACAGAACTGCTCATTTCAAAAGAAACTACCAAACAAAACTGTACTAAATTACAAGTACAACAATAAAAAAATGTGAAATAAGATAAGAGTAAAAGTGAGGTAAAGTGCCATATATTATTAAGGCACTGAAATGTAATTGGTAAATTGAGTGACATTGTTATTTTTAGTTTTTTGACTGGCTTTCTTTGTACAAATAATATAATGAGGGGAATGAAGTCCCTAAACAGAAATAACCATTATCTTGGAATCACACTTGTTTCTGTAACAGACCGAACAAGGAACAAACTTTCTTCTAATGCGACTCATTTCATTGGCTATATTCCATCTTCACAGTTTCAAATGTTCCACACAAGGTCTTCATTGAGTTTCCTTCAAGTCATTAGTTTTTCTTCCTTCTGGAGTTTGACGAATGGAACAAGGGTCTCCTGAGAATAAACTAACCAGAGCTGCACTTGGAAAAAATGTGAATATTGCAAAAGACTGAATGGCTGGCATCATCCACAACCCACAATCCATCCACAAATTCCAGAAGAAACATAGCCTCGCTGAAGCCATAGGAATACATCCAGATGAACGTATCTGTTCACATTTAGCTGCACGTTCTGCATTGTGGGTAATGTTACATGGGTTAATACGGGTAGATAGAGCGTACCCACGGCGAGAAGGCGTGAACACAGCGGCATGGTGGGTAAGGAGTGAGAGACATGAAGGGGTATTTTTGACTAACCATCTTCTGGGTCTGATGGGCATCTTTATCATCCCGAAGACGCTTGTTCATGTCTCTACAAAAGAGAATTGAGAGAATTCCAGGTACATTTTAAGATAAAAGTCCTGTGAGGAGGAGCTTTAACAGCTTTGTAAAATATTAGAACTAGATATTAATGAGATGGACTAGACTAAACATCCTGTTTAACATAGCTATTTTGATTGGTCAGTTCTTACAGCCTTATATTTCAGATAAGAGGAACATACACACACCAGCACTATTAAAAATAAAGGTGCCATAGAAGCCTTTTTGTCTAAATGGTTCCATTAAGAACCATCTGAAAAACCTTTCTGTTTCACAAAGGGATCTTTGTGTCAATCTTCAGATTATAAAAAGAGAAACCTTTGAAACCAGAAATGGTTCTTCTGTGGCATCGCCTTTATTTTTAAGACACTACATACTAAATGTGTAAGTATTTCAGCCCTACCGGAGAAGATCCAGCTGTCTCGTGAGGCTCTCCCGTTCCTTCTGCATATTTCGGGACACTTTTAGGACATCTCTGTAGTGAAAATGCGCAAGCATAGCATAAGAAAACAGCAGCTTGTGTTTTTTTTTTATTTTTCATCATCACATTTCTAAAACTGAAGATTCTTTTAGTTCCATAAAGAACCTTAACATTCATGGAATCTTTTCATTCTACAAAAAAAGTTCCATATAATGGATTTTGAAGAAACAAGGAAAAAATGGTTTACTAAAGGTTCTTTGAGGAAACAAAGTGCATCTATTGAATTCCTGCAAACCCCCCTTTTGGAGTGTAGTAGTAACAGTAAAGCAAACAATGTATTTTCACAAGTAAAGGTAAAAGCGCACCTCTCTTTGCCCTTTTCCTGTTGTTTGATGGTGTTCTGTAGTTGTTGTAGTTGGCTCAGAGCATGCTGGAGCTCCTCTCGGCTTTGGTCCAATTGGTCCTGGAGCTGCTGGTTGATGTTCTGCAGTCGGCGGTTCTCCCCGCGAGCGCCAGCCTGATCAGTGCTTAGACTGTTGATCCTGCTCTCCAACTAGACACACAGGTGTGCTTAGTAAATGCTGGTTTAATAAATCAGACATGTTGAGGACTGAAGGTTGAGTCTGTACCTCTCTCTGTTTGGTAAGTGTGAACTCCAGTTCTTGTTCTCGTGTCCTTAGTTCCTGCAGCAGCTGCTCTTTCTTGTTTCCTTGCTTCATGCTGTCCTTCATTATAGAGCAGATCAACATAACACCATCATCATTAAAATATCACATCATTATAATTACCACAAGCAATGTTATCATCACTACAATAATCAATGTCATAATCACCATGAATTGAATTACTAACAGAGTATTTACCATGATCGCCACTAACATCATTATCACGAAAAACTAAAATATTATTCCCATAAGCAATATCATTGTCACCATTACTATAACATCAATCACCATGAACTACATGATTACCATCATGATCATAATACCGGCATCATAATCTCCAGGAACAATCAGTATCCTATCATAGACACCAATACAATCATCACAATCATAATTATTATATTAATTAGGCCTCCATATAATTGTGACCAATATTATCACTATAATTTATATCATCATATTCACCATAATCACTATCATAACCACCAACATCTATAGAATTAGCAACAGCATATTCGTACTTGATCACCACTGATATCATAATCACAAGGAACAATTATACTATCCCCATCACAGCAAGATCATTATCAACATCAGTAACATAATTACCAGTAAGTTACACTATTCATATCACAGTAATCATCCTGACAATGATTATATAACTACATTACCATTATACGATTACCATTATTATAATCATCCTCTTCACCAGGAACAATATTATCATTACCATTACAATCATCACCATATGATCAGTCATCAACATCACCATAATAATTATAATAGTTACCATAAACAATGTTATCAATCTAGTCTATATTATTATAATTGCCATCAAAACAACTACAAACATTATTTCCATCACAGCAAAATCACATTGATCTCTAGGATTATCACTGTCATCATTATCAACCTCAACATTAATGCCACAATCACCATGAGATATATTACCATCATCATCACCATTGGTATCATAATCTCTAGGAACAATATTATCATCACTATAATCACCATTACTATCACAATAATCACCATGATGATCACTGACATCTTCAACATCACCTTTACTATCACAATCACCATTAACTATATGATTACCATCTTTATAACCATCAAAACTAATGGTATCATGATCTCTAGGAACAATATTATCATCACTATAATCACCATTAATATCACAGTCATCACCATGATGATCACTGTCATCTTCAACATCACCTTTACTATCACAACCACCATTAACTATATGATTACCATCATCATAACCATCACCAATGGTATCATGATCTCTAGGAACAATATCAACATAATCACAATAACTATCACAATCATCATCATCATGATGATCACTGTCATTATTATCAACATCCCCATTATCATAATCTCCATGAAATATACGATTATCATCATCATCATCATCATCATCAGGAACAATATTATTACCAAAATCATAATCACCATGAACAATATTATCACCATCATCCTTCATTTCCATAATGACCATCACCACCAATAACCACCATAAACAATATAATAATTTCCTCTTATACTAGCATTTCCCATTTTAAAGGTTTGTCAAACTGAAATCAGATTCATATTTATAGTGTGTGTGTTTGTGAGCATATTTACCAGAGCTTGTTGTTTCTCTCTCTCTTCTTTTAACTGACTCTCCATGTCTTCATACATAGACCGAACCACTCTGCCGTGATCTTCTTCTCTCCTGTAGGACACTCAGGAGTCAGCACACTTTAATCATCTCAATACAAGTTTATTTTACAGCAGGTAAAAGAACGCAGTGAAGGATGACCTGCGCAGTGCCTGTTCTAAATTGTCTCTCTCTTTAAGTGCATCCTGAAGTTGAGACACAGTGTAGGAAAGAACCTCTTCCAAAACACCCAGCAGCTCAGGTTTGTCTCTCTGGAGCTCACACCACAGAGTACACAGCTCCCACTGACTAACACACAGACACAAAAGCTCATATAAACTTTGTGCAAAGTGATATAGTACAAAAAAGCAGGGATTGGCAGATGTATCCCATAAATGTGTTCAATAAGAGTATGCTGGCTTTGCCAAGCCAATATTGATCTAAAGTTCAAACAGACAAGCACAGCTTTCTGGTTATCTTATCTTACAACAGTGGTGACCATATTTACTCACTCTTTGAAGAGTTTATCAGCTCCCAGCTCCATGAGGATGTGTGTGAATCGGATCTCCGTCGGCTCTACTTTCTCCTCTCCGACCATCTCTCCCTCTCCACTCCTCAGTCTCTCCTCTGGCCCAGAACCAACAAGCTCTCCTAAAACAGATAGAGAGATTTCAATTTGACAATCATGATGCATACTACACATACGTGTGTTGTGTTTTGGTTTTTCTCCACATGTCTGCCTTTGTCCTGTCCTTATCAGTTAATTAGTCTCCCTCTGTGTTCCCCAGCTGTTTTCTGTTCTGCCCATTTTGTCTGCGTGTCTGTTTAGTTATGCCTTTGTGTGTGATTAATGTTGTTTGAATGTGAAACTGTAAGTGTGTTAAAGCCACTCTCTGGAAATAAAGGCACCTTTTTGATATATCCTTCATCAATTCTCATTACTACAACCACGACACGTAACAATAGTGTGCTGTAGCCGACTGCATACTACTTTTTAAAAAATACTGTTAAATCGTACGAAATGTATAATAAAACATTTCAGTGTGAAATTGCTATGCTGCAAGTTGTATCTAGATATAAATCTGTTATCATTTTCAGTAACTGCCTTACGACTGAAGTAAAATATAAATATTAGACAAAAAAAAAAGTTAATTAAATAAACTTTATTTTAAATAACAAAAAATGACCAAAGCACAATAAACTTTAAAATATAAACTTAAAAAATACAAATAAAAGTAGTTATTATCAAATTATCTTGAAATAAATATTGTAATAGCATGTAAATAATACTTAAATAACACTGGCTATTAATTGTATATTTTTTGTATCATGTACATTTTTAATTAAAAATGAAACATTTTAATTAGAACTTTAGACACACTTATTGTTTTATTCACATCTTTATGATTTTATCTATATAAACACAACTAAACAGTGTTATGTAACCAAATTCACATGCTTTAGTACACACACACACACACACACACACACACTAACCTAGGCCCGTGTGGAACTCGAGGGGTGTGAGGTAACCATTTCTGTCTCTGTCCAAACTCTCAAACACTGATTCTAACTGCTCCGGAGACAGAGGAAGCTCCTGCTCAAGACGCTGGTGGATTTAAATAGAATAAGACCCATTAAATACATCCCTAGCCTAAAGAAATCATCAAATAGACCAGTCCAGGCTCACCTGCATGTCTCTCTTCGTGATGAATCCTTTGCCCTCTTTATCACACAGCTCAAAGAGCTCCTTAGCTTTGCTCATTCTGTCCTGTCTGTCCGAGTCAGGAGAAGATGCACTGTTAGACGAGTGTAACCTTGCCGTCCGACTGGGCAAAGGGCTCCGCAGCATGGAGCGGGGCGACATCTGACCACTGCCTGTCCCCTCCAGCACCACCCCGTCCTTTAACCAGCCAGACATGACTGCATAAAGACAGCAATAAAAATAACCAGCTGGTAAGAAATATGTTGCTAATGTGGTCAAACCAGGTTAAACCATGATAAGAAAGCAACCTTATCTCACAGTTCTTGCTGTAACTGTGACAAGTAACACAAAGCAAGACATTTTGCTGCACACTTAGCTTCTGTTTTTGTTCTGGCATGCCTCTATTGGCCCAAAGACCTGCTTTAGAGTGTCTGCATATTAACCACTGAATATGTTCTAAATGTTGCTTAACCTAGTATATGTTTATATTTAGGAAAATAAAATATTAACTTTGCATTCTTTAATATAATTTTGTTAAACATTGACTTTTTTTAATCGGCCAAAGTCAGCTTTGTTACTGGAAAATGCTGAGGGCGTCTCAAATATCCTGTTTCTTACATATCTACAAATAATCGTTAACCAGGATGTTAAACAGTCCTTCAAACAGGTGTCATGTTTTCTGACCTAAGAAGCTGGCTGTAATTCCCCCGCACTAATGCCATACTGCAATAACATCTGCTTGTGCTGATATCAGCTGTGATCATGTGATGGTTTTGTGATTTTACATGGAAGCTAAAGAAAACAGAACTACTCCTTCAGTAAATGTCCAGCCTGCTTGAGTGGCCGGCTTCACGTCTGCAATAGCACAGAGAAACTCCAGGGATATGGGACAATAATGTTGATATATATGTATAGGGAGTCAACAGTTGATATAAGGCCAATAAAATGCGTTTACAATAACCATTTATCTAATTTATCTATTAGCACACACACATACACGTACGAATACATACACAGACTCAATCCAGAAGAACTGTGCCTCCAAGTTGAAGAAAAAAAAACAGTCAATCTGCCTCAGCAATGTATTTGTCAATCCTTAATCGATTCACACAAATATGATGCCCTATAACATGGTTAATGATTTGATCAAATGCAAAAGTCCACAGCTAGGTGACAAATTGTTACATAATCATTAGGGTGGCGGGAAACATGGCATCAAAGCACATGGGAATTTCGCAAGGATTGACAGACGTGGCCTTAGATTTTAAGACACTCCCTCTTATGCCGCGAGCAAATATGTCCACCAGCAGCAACCGATGGTCATCAGTCAAACTACAATAACATTTACTCATGTAGAAATCATGAGAAACCAAACAAGCAGCGCACACACACATACGTCACAATATCATTCCTCTTCAATGTCTTTGGCGTTCTGGAGAGTTCCAGGATATGAACTGCAAAACAGGATCAAGCCATGTGACAGCACTGTGTGTGTGTGCAGGTTGAGAGGGGGTGTGTGCAAAACCAAAGTAAAATGCAAATAAAGGCTTTAGCTCGGTTTACATAGACAGCATTCAGAGCTCTTACTCATAATCACGAGTTTGTGGCAGCCATGCGGATGAGGGCAGGATGCAGGGGAAATACCTCCATACTAAATGACCACAGGTCATGTGAAACATGAAATATTTGCCTAATGAATTAATGGTTCGGGTTGTGGTTGGAACAATAGCTCCGAGTTATTATGACTGATTTGAATCAGAGATATCTGGAGAGCAATATGCGCAGCTCGTATAAAATTAAAGAGAAGATAAAAAGGGACAACAACCACAAGGGCCCCAACATCTAAACTTAATGCAATTACTTTGGTCCAACCTTATTGCAATATACACATAGCCACACAATATTTGGACACTTAAAGCAACTGTTGTCCATGTTTGTAAGCTGTTTACCTTAAAATATCAAGTACGTTTCAGACTAATTCTGATTGATCTAAAAAGCTAAATGGCTTCTGTTTTTTTCCCCCATGTTCCTCCCCAAACGTCTATTCAGTATGTTATAGTGACACACAATGAGTATAATTAGACACTGATACAGTAATTCAATGTAATTATGACAAGAAAGACAGTACGTTTCATCCCCTGCTTAACTGTATGGGCTGCAACATTGCAAAAATACATTAAAACTATAAAGCTGCTTTAAATGACACGAACTCATTGCATTAAGTGTTTTGTTTTCATTTTTCAACAAATTTGTAAGATGTTATGCTTGAGAAGTGAGCTTGCTTTTGTTTTCTATTTCAGCGACATTCTGACAATTGGTTATTTCCAATTACAATAAATCATAATTTAAAAAATGGCCAGCGTTTTTGACATGAAACATCCATGTTGATTTTGTGATTCGAGTTATGTGGGAATACCAAAATATATGGGCATGGCATATTTACACCTGCAATAAAGCCATAGAGGAATTGCAAAACTCAAGGTCATATAAACTTCCAGAGCTTTGCGACATTTACACATGAATATCACCTGAGAGATAAAAACTGACAGCCATGTCAACTTCAGATAAGAAAGCATACAGTTCACACGTGTTTTGTGCTCTGTGTTAGAAGAAATCACACATAAATGTTAGAAATAAAGTGTTTTTTTTTAATGTACACATACACTTTCTATAAATCAAACTGAAGAAAAAACAAGGCTGTCAGGAAAAGTTAAATAATAATTTAGTTACGATGAACATGCAAACTCATAAACACTAAGATATGCTGAAGAACATGTGCCCACTTCATATACTTCTCAGAATAAATTTCTATTTAATGCTTCACAATATTATCTACAAAATAGATTTGGAAGTACAAAATATATGAACTTTATACATAAAAGTATGTGGCGAGTTCAGTAGGTAGGCTACATGTAATATTTATGCATGCATCGTCAAACATTTTGGTGTTTAAAAGGGTTTACAAACATGGTAAAACCATGATACTCAAGGTCATATATTATACAATTTAGACTAAGTATTATTCTAGCATAATTTTAGTAGACATTCTCTATCACTTGAGACCTCATGCATAATTTAAAACATATGTCAGCAGCCCTTTTCAATTTGTTAAGACACACCGAAAGAACATAAAACTGGCGGTAAATTGAATACATAATCAATTAAAATGTAATTTAAATAAATAAAGTAATTAAATAAAGAAGCAAAACGTACCAGACCTGTGATGCGGTGTTGCTCAGGTGTGTATCGTGTCACCTGTGAAAGGCAGGTGTTTTATACGCTAGTGTTCCTCCAGCAGAGGGCAGTAGAGTCAAGAGCCTCATAATACCGTAATTCCTGTAAGAAATCCTCTCGAAATGGTTTTGCTCCACCTCTGTTCCACCTATTTGAAAACAGAACAGCGCTTATGAAATAAAAATGTTCTTTACCTTATAAAATAAAATTGTTTTACAATTCCAAAGAATTAATAACAGTAAAGTACGTCGTTAAAGATATACACATAAATACACAATACAATAAACAAATAAGCGGTTAGGTTATATAACGTAAACGTTATTTATTTTATATTAGAAACGTATTACTATTTAAATGTTTATTACTTTAATATATAAGGAAAAAATATTTTCCACACGTATATTTCAGTCGTTACGGTAACCGGATCTTCGCGCCGTTGCCATGGGAGACGCGGCAGCGCTCGTGCACTTCAGTGGCTCGCGTTCAGCTCAAGTCAGGTTACAATCACGGGAAATCACGATGATTTTACTATTCAGGCGGATGATTTCACGACTCAAACGGAATTAAAGGAGGTGACGTCTTGATTTCGACTTTGACAGGTTTAAAAGGTGTGTAAACGTTTAAAGATGTGCGCGTTTGGTTAGCAATTAGCCTTTTTAGCTGGTTAAATCTCTTGTCATCAGCTGTTTATGACTTTAGTTTAAAGTAGTTTGTAAAAATGTAATCGCACTGAGCTTAATCTGTTGTTATTATTAATTTGTCGGAAATAGAGAAGCATTTAACATGATAGATGATCACGAGAGATTTCAGAGTTTGCATAGGACCTCGGCGAACTCATCTCGATCGCTAATCTCGCGCCTTCCGTTATTATAAATTACACAATCTAATTAATTCATCAGGACCGATGCTGCATACTGTCGATATTTCACGGGGAACGTCAGGAGTGTCGAGAGAAGCTGGTTAATCTCTTTGTTTAGGCTGTATGGAGTTTTGAATCAGACGGAGATTAGAGATGCCCAGAGCGTCTCAGTGAAATTAACCCGTAATCCTCCCTCAGCGACCTGCTGCTCTTCCTGTGTAACACCTTGGAAAACACGCGCTGAAGGACTCTGACTCACGGCCCACAGGTGAGTACACAAACATAGAAATTCAACATAATTGCTATATTTTAGATAGATAAGACATTCAGAAGACAGACAGACAATAAATTCAATAGATAGAAATTCTACATGATAGATTGTTCTTTTACAAGACTAGATACTTAGACATTCAACAGATAAATAGGCAGATATTTAACAGATAGATTACTTAAAAGACATTCAACACAATATATATATTTTATTTTAACAATATTTTAGTTCTACGACAATAGAAATAGATGGATAGGTTTTTTCAGTTCCCCTTTAGAGTTAAACAGCTAAGTTTTAGCGTTTCTGAATCCATTCAGCCGATCTCCGGGTCTGGCGGTAGCACTTGCATAGCTTAGCATACATTATTGAATCAGATTAGACAGTTAGCATCTCGCAAAAAAAAAAATGAACTGTTTAACTCTAGGGGAGTTGGAAAATAAGCCTATTTTCAAAAATATTGGCATGTTCCTTTAACAGAGTCTACTAACATAGACATTCGACATGATAGAGATATGTGTTTCATAGATCTATTTCATTTAGGAGGAACATCTCGACACGCTCCGATGAGGATTTCAGCTCTTCAGGAACATTAATATTCCCCCGAGCATCTGAATGTTTACTCATCAGCATATCCAGCATGGCTTACGCCAGGATTAAACGGCCAGAGGAGCGACTCCAGGAATCATCCTCGCTGTGCTTTGGTTTGTCGTGGAGTAGCAGGAAGTGAGATGGAATTTCCTCCATGTAATCACGGCGAGATGATCTCCACATCAGACGTCTGCTGAAAAGTTTATATGGCCGAGGGCTGTGGTGTTGTTTTCTAGTATATTCCGGATCGCTGCAGATATGCTCCAGACCAATAACTACTCGCTGGTGCTGCTGATCCAGCTGGCACTGCTGACCTTTGACCTGTTCGTCAACTCCTTCAGTGAACTGCTGCGGGCCGCTCCGGTCATACAGCTCGTGCTCTTCATGTGAGTGCGCTACAGATTTCACCAGAAGTCATGTTCTTTATAGCATCCATCTGATTTGCTTCATATTAAAAGCAGAAAGTCTTTCTGTGCCATATTTTATAAATGCTATATAGACTCATAGCAAGGGGTTTGATTCCTGCATGAACTGAGAAAATGCAATGCAAGACGCTCTGAATCAAAGCACATGCATGAATGTTAACATAATATTGGTTATCTCTCTTTTTTCTGCAGAATCCAGGACATTGGGATCCTGTTTAACGTGATCATCATTCTTCTCATGATGTTCAACACGTACGTGTTCCAGGTGGGGCTGGTGTCTCTGTTACTGGAGCGATTCCGAGCGCTGCTGATACTGTCTGCACTCTACCTGACTCTCAGCATCTGCTTTCACTGCTGGGTCATGGTGTGTACACATCTCTCACACACACACACACACACACACACACACAGATTCAGTTTTTATTACTACTGATTCCTAAATGGAATCAAAATCATTTGTCCAAAAGTTGTAAAAAAGATATTAATTCCTCGCCACGATTAAATCCATTCTGCTGCACTTTTGCAGAAATTATAATTTTATAATATTTAAATTAAATTAATTTAAAAAAAGAAATTAAAATGGTAAAAAATGAATAAATTTATATTTGTGAAGTCAATTCCTCATTATGCTTAAATTGTATAATTAAAAAAAAAAAAAAAGTTTTATTTTTAAACTTATTCGGATTCATTCTGAACAAAAAATGATTAAAGTGTAATATATAATAAAAAATAAATCTGTAAATATATTTCTAATGTTTTCCTTCATTTTGCTGATTTTATGTGTTTTATTTATTTTATTAATTGATTAATAATAGTATAAATAATAAAAACATAAAAAATAAATAAGTATTATTATTGTATACCAATTAAAATGGTAAAAAATGAATAGATTGTCATTTGTGAAGTTTTGTCAATTCCTCGCTATGCTTTAATTTGTTCTGTTGTAATTTTGCAGAAAATTATTCTTATATATTATTTTAAGAAAACTAAAATAAATGCACACACACACACACACACACACACACACAAAATGATTCAGTAGGTCTTTTTTTTAAATACTTTTATTTCCGTTTCTTCTTTTTTTTCATGTTTAAATCCATTCTGCAGAAATTTTGCAAAACATTATTGTATATATAATATATAAATAATATGCAATATATAATCAAATTCTGTATATGTTTATTGTTTAAATATGTATTCCTAAAATACTCCCTTTTTCAGTTTATTTCTCATGTTTTAAAACCATTCTGAAATAATTATTGTATAATATACAAGTTAAAAATAAGATCAATAAAAGTGTAATTTGTATTTACATAGCTGTATTTTTAAAATAATTTCATTTCCCTTTATTCTGTTAATTGCCACTGTTTAAATCCGTTTGCCAGAAAATAATTTTTGTATAATTTAACAATTACAGATGATTTAGACGGTCCAAAACTCACTTTGCAGAAAATGATTAATGTATAATATATAAAATAAACTTTGCATTCAAAACTCTGTCCATATTTGTATTTCTAGAAGTCCTACCTTTTGTTTATTTCCTGTCAGAACCTGAGGTGGATGGAGTCCAATCGTTTCGTGTGGACGGACGGTCTGCAGGTTCTCTTTGTGTTCCAGAGACTGGGTAAGTAAGACATTAGCCAAAGCCCGAATTGGATTTCACGTGAGGGTCACTGTCAATCTCGTCAAGAACCTCTCAATCCCTTACGTTTAGAGAGACAGGCCTAACCTTTCTCTCTCGTGACACTAAAGCTGTTGTAGAGGTGTGATTAAATCAGAGGCACGATTTTCTTCCCATCAGACAGTTAATCGCTCTTTACTGTTTAGAGCTTTTTCTGTTTCCATAGAGCATTAATGGTTTTGTGTCTCCTCAGCTGCTGTGCTGTATTACTACTTCTACAAACGCACGACCGAGTATCTGGGCGACCCCAGACTGTACGAAGATTCCCCGTGGCTCCGTGACGCGTTCGCTAAAGCCCGACAGTGAAATGAAACGCCTGGAAACCAACCCAAAATAGCGCACAGTGGGACGTTAATGTTGTGCATTACAACAACACACAACCAAAGCATTTCAATACAAAACGGATAGACTCCTTCAGAGCCCCGCCACCTTAAAACATACTTCTGAATCGTGGGAAAGAGCCAAGATGGCTTCCATGGAGAACTCATTTAATGACATCATGAAACCTGACATCTGAATGTCTCTAAACACATCTTAATATAACAGCAATCATCATAAATTGCTTCTTACATCTTGTTGTGTAACGTAATACGTACTAAAATATCTTTTTATATGGTTTTGGATCATTGCTTGAGCAGTTTTATCGCGCAGTTCGACTACGAGAGATTCCGTTCACCTCGGTTTGCCTTTGAAACGACGAGTGGAATTTGGTCTCAAGGAATCGTGGGAATTTTTTTGTACATTGTGCCCATTTTTTTATCATTTTGTTTGTAATGTTTTAATAAACATCCTCCAAGTGATACACGTTCGGTATTATATTGAGCAGATTTTTGACGGAGCATCAACAAAGTGCCTCACTGTTCTCCTAACACCACATGAAGTGAGTAACAGCAGAGCGTCAGAGCACTTGTTATGCAGAAATCCAGATCGTTTATGTTGTACTAATAAATATTTGCCATCAGCCTGGTTTGTATCTGATGCTTTTTTATAGCAAAAAAGTGTTCTTAAAAGTAGTTATATATTTATAGAAATGTAAAGAAAACAACTGATAAAACAAAAATAATTCACACTCGTGAGGCAAATTCATCACTGAGGATGTTTTAACATTAAGGGCCGGAATAGATTTAGTCAGGACTAGACCTTTGCTAATTTAGGACATTTAAGAATCTTTAGAAACATGTCTTACAAAAATGCATTATCTGTGAGCATTTTGAGACCAAACAATAGCAATGATGTATTTTAAGATATCTCAGTACAAGCCTTTTCCAGTTTAGACCGCTCTTAAGATTTATTTTAATCTAGGACTAGTCTTAAACCCTGTTCAGGAGACTGCCCCTGAATTAAGAGAGTATATGTGCTATCAAGTACCGTTTTCAAGTGAAAAACAGTGCAAAATATTTTGAAACAAATACGTGGGTGGATTTTGATGTGAGATGGACTTTATCACTGGAGGAAGCGTTATTATAGACTCTCATTTTGCCTAGAAGCAACGGTCTAATGTTGGATTTGTTTCATACAAACGTTCACTTCACGTGACATTAAAGAAATAGTTCACCCCAAACGGAAAGTTCTGTCATTTATTCACCCTCAAGCAGTTACAAATCTGTAAATCACAAAAGAAAGTTTGTAACCAGGCTGTTTTGGGTCACCATTGAGTATATATAAAAAAATACTACGGGATTCAATGGTGAAAAAACAGCCTGGTTACCAACTTTTTTCAAAATATCTTCTTTTGTGTTCAGCAGAGCAAAGAAATACATACAGGTTTGGAACTAGTTGAGGGTGAGTAAATGACAGAAGTTGTATTTTTGGGTGGACTGTAACTTTAACTGATGGATTGTGTTTTTAATCAGCTGTTTAAACTCTTATTCTGACGGCACCCATTCACTCCAGAGCATCCACTGCTGAGCCACTGATATAATGCTGCATTTCACAGAATAGGTTCCTATACAAACTCTTTATCAATACGTTTTTTAAATAAATTTACATTTTTTCATGAACTATTTGTTTATATTGTCTCTCTAAATCTGAACTATTTATTGGGTGATCCTTCTTTTATTCGTTGTGGCTTTATCTCTGAGCCAGGTGACGATCTCCACGCTGACAGACTGTTCTATTCTGATCAGTCAGATTAAGCTTGGATTGGGGTTTTACGCTCCACAAACAGCCTGCAGGACAAAAATAGCATGCTTTGTTTTCAAATGCCCAGCCAACTCGCTCCTCACATTTAAATTAAAGGAACAGTTCACCCAATAATAATTTTTTTTAATGCACTCACCCTTGGGTCATCCAAGCTGTAGAGGAGTTTGTTTCTTCATCAGATTTGGAGAAGCGTAGAATATCACATGCTCAGCAGTGAATGGGTGCCGTCAGAATAAGAGTCCAAACAAAAAGTAATCCACACCACACCAGTCCGTAAATTAACATCTTGGTAATTAATCATGTTAAGCACGTTTGGTAAAGCTCTGCTTGACATAATGCAGTCTAAACAAACAATGACTGAGAGACTGTATTTTTATTCTATGATTGCTCTATGATATTTCACTTACATAATATGTTGTTTAGAATTAAACATTTTTTAATGTGAATGAAATGTACATTGATTACATGAAAATGTCTAAATATAGATTTAAAGAAGGAAAATAATCATCAGAAGGAAAACATCAGAACACATCAAATGAAAACCAAGAATCATCTTTGATTTTTGTAACAAAAGCTGTTTTTATTAGTGAAATATTAACCCACAGTTCCACCCATCATGCCAGTGCAAACTCAATCCAAAATCCCAGTGCTGCTGCTGCTGTCAAGTCTGAAGTCCCGGGGAAAAAAAAAAAAGTTCTGATCTCCTTGGAATGTTTTCCTGTAGACTACATGTCATTTCCACAACCTGATGAACACAAATACAGAAAAACAGGCGTCATAAATATATACGTCATGGCCAGCCTGGAAAATTCAAGGACTGTAAATACTGTCATCATACTGTCAGGATCATATACACTATAATGTATTGGAACACGTTCTAATGAACAGATTTGACTACTGCAGTGCAAATCTAATGTTTGCATATAATGATATTCTAGAGCATTGCATGCTTCTAATTTAAACCAAGAGTTTGGACAGGACCCTTTTTTATTATAGCATTACAATGCATCTGTGTATGAGACGAGGTTCTAAAATAAATGATTGATTGAGTCGTGTGTAAGAACTTGACCGGTTTGCAGAAACCCAGCTGAACGCCTTTGGTATGACTTTAAACTCATCACCAAACACCAATGACTTAAACGTTAAGATTTGTACTCATGGAAATCAGTAGTCAAACCTGTTCATTAGAGGGGTGTCCCAGTACTTTTAGCAGTATAGTGTATAAACCGACGAATCAGACCAGTGTTATTATAGTTGACCAAAACTAAAACTATAAATAACTTGAAATATGTTAATACGACTTTCAGTTAATTTAAACCCCTAAATCTATTTTATACCAAGGCAACATTTTCCATTTTCATTGAAATTGATGCATTTATATAAACTGAAACAGAAATAAAAATTAATTAAAATTATAAAGACATTTAGAAATAATAATAAAAACAAAACACAACAAAGTCTTTAACTAAAAAAAAAAAAAAAATATATATATATATATACAGTATCTCACAAAAGTGAGTACACCCCTCACATTTTTGTAAATATTTTATTATATCTTT